>RYFJ01004407.1:0-60974 GCA_003991445.1 Oryza meyeriana var. granulata
CCGCATGGCACAAATTCAATTTACTTGAGAGATTAAAGGAACACCGCGCGCATGGTGCAGCCGCAACAAGCCTTGGAAGGAGCACAGCACAATGGGCAACAATCAACCATCCAAGTTTGTTGATTTCCACTGCCACCAAGCCACCCGTTTTTGCCCGTCAGAGGATCCACTTGACGCCGATGACTGGCGACGTTGCAGTGGAGAAAAAAGCTCGACTTGTTTCACTGCGGACGATGCTGAGAAGGTCATTTGCAACGGAACAGCTTCACCGGCTCCAGCTAGTGATTGGTGGGAACAATACTGTGCAATGCAACAAGAAAGGCTCATGTTGTAACGTGGAATGAGTTGAAGGTAGCATTTTCGCAAAGCACACATCCCAGCTGGTACCATGAAGATTCAAAAGAAAGGAATTAAAACCCTGAAGCAAGGGCAACCAGTCGTGAGCGAAAGTACCTCCACCGCTTCAACCACCTTGCCACTATGCCGCTGCCGAACCTACCAAATGAAGAGACCAAAGATGCGAGAAGGTTTCTTGGAAGGGCTAGGATGAAGAATGGCAGCTTGGCCTTTGAGCCATTTGACTTCCCTGACTTCCCCACTTTGGTGAAACAAAAGCCATTGGATGGAGCACAAGCACCATGGTTTTAGTGGAGTCCCGCAAAACGTAAGTGGCTGCACGCAAGGCCTTGCAGGAGCGAACTCCTCGCAGCAGCCGTGTGGCGTTCCGCAACGGTCGGGGCCCCGGCGCCAGCACGACAAGGTATCCAGCGCCACTTCAAAGGCCAGGCCACAGCCACCCAGGCCCCTCGTGTCCTCAGCCGCCACCTCGCCCAGCTTCACAACAAGCTACCGACTTCAGGCCAGTAGACTGCTACAATTGTGGAGAGTACGGGCATTACTCCAAATGGTGCCCGAAGAAGGTACCCGGTCTGTTCAGCTTGTCCTCCCCGGCTCCAGCCGACCAGCAGTGCGTGGGACGAGCCCCGTTGGAGCACCACCAGCCCGCAACCCAGCCCCCAAGCCTGCTCAGAAACCTTGGGAGGGGCAGGGTTAATCATGTGACACGCCGAGAAGCTCCAGGATGCGCCTGATGTGGTGGCTTGGTATGATTTCTCGTGAACTCAACCCTGCAAATGGTTTTATTTTATTCTGAGCTTCACATTCTTTCATATCCAAGAGGTTTGCTGTAAATCATTCCAATGAAAAGTATGCACCCTAGTTAACCCAATGATAGTAACAATCCCTTCGGGTCAGAGTTACAACAAAAACTAGTTTTTGCACCGACGACTCGTGACCATTGTTATCAATGGTAATAAGTTTTGGGCAAATCTGATTTGTGCCTTGGGCACAAGGTTTTAGATGTGATACTTGGGATGGTTGCTCTCCCAAGCACAAGGGTTTTGACAACTGTGAGAGTAGGTCCATCACACTCACAAAACACAGCCGGGGATCGGGTAGAGTTTGTCTCTAATAAACTGTACCCTTATTCTCATTCTCATTCTCAGCAGCCTTGTTAGTAGGAAATAAGCCAGGTTTCTGGTAGGTTTTGTGAGTACCCTGACATCTTTCCAGATAGTACCCGGTATGCATCCTTGACAGAGACATGGAGTTCTGATAGAGCTGCTGCCCTGAACAGCCCCGATATCCAAACGGCCCTACCGGATGCCACTAATGAGCTAGCTGCAACTGAAGGAACAACTTAGAGAAGCAGCTGAACAAAGGATTCATTCGCGCCAAAGCACATCACCATGGGGATCTCCTAGTGTTCGTGGAGGAAGAAGGATCCACACTCTCAGGACGTGCGTCGACTACCGATCGTTGAATGAGACAGTATACATCAAAAATAAATACCGCTGCCCCGATTGCATGATCTTTATGATCAAGATGAGTGCGGGGACGTGTAATTCTCAAAGATGACGAGGACTAGGCTTACTTTCAGCTGAAAATCAAGACCTGATGATATCCAAACGACAGCCTATCACACACGAATTTAACGGGTTTGTATGAGTAATATCACACGTAATGTCCTTTGGGCTAACATATGCCCCGGCAGCTTCATGAACTTCAATAGAATAAAGATTTTTTATGGCAGTACTTGGACTCAGTTGTATAGCTAGCTTTATTGATGAACAGTCCTTCATCTACTCGAAGAGGAAGAAGAGCATGAAAGGCACCATACGGCTAGTTTTGGACTAAACTTCGAGGGAGCACAATTATAATGGCAAAAATTTAGCAAGTGTAGTTCGTTGGAGGAGGTGGAATTCCTTGGTCATGATGCTGTCCGAGGTGAGAGTAGGCCGTTAGCCCAAGCAAAGCGCTCCAGAGGTGTGAATTGGAATCACACAACCAGAATGTTCGACATAAGGACGCTTCTTGGATTGGCTGGCATACTACCGCCGGTTCAGTTGAAAGTTTTTCAAGGATGCTAGCACCAAAATGACTCAGTTGTTGAAGAATGGAAAAAGCAGCGTTTGAATGGACTAAGGACAATGCAGACAGAATAGCTTCCAAGAATTAAAGAAGACTAACCAACAGCACCCGTTTGGTTATCCGGAGATGTTGGGCAAGAGCACTTCGATGTGATATGTCGATGCATCTCGGTTAGTCTTAGGCTGCGGTGATGCAAGAAGGAAGAGTAATAGCCTATGCATCGCGCAATGAGACAGCACAATGAAACAGAAACTAACCCTACGCAGAACGACTTAGAGCTAGCGGCTGATGGATGCCTGAAGATTTCGGCGGCATTACCTTGATCCGGTAATCGCCTGCGAGATATACTCAGACACAAAGCCTGAAGTAATATCACACAGCGACTAACTGAGCAAAGAGATGCTCAGTTAAATCACAGGACTATGACCTAGCATAAATTATCCACGCGGGAAAGCCAATGTAGTTGAACGCGCGTGAGTCGGAAAGCTCATTAGCACTAGTTCTCACACTAAGCAATGGACAAATCCTGAGTTGATACAGGAATTCAACGCCTCAACCTAGGGAATTGGTGGATATGTGTGTTGCAGCCGTGGAGGCCAAAGTCCGACGTTAGAGACCAAAATTCTTGCAGCCAAGCTGAAGACAAGGAAGTCCAGGAAATAAGCGCAGACATAGAGAAAGGGGGAACCTCGGAGATACAACATGGATGAAAATGGACGTGTTAGGCTGTGGACAGCGATATACATCCCAAAGACTGAAACAGGTCAAGAACCTGATTCTGAAAGAAAGCCCATGAAACATTGTACTAATTCCATCCCGGTAGTACCAGATGTATCAAGATTTAAGGAGCGGATTTTGTGGCAGCATGAAGCGGTGAGTTAGCTAGAAACGTGGCGAACTCGTGATGTGTGTCAGCGAGAATGCTGAGCACAAGGCCATCCGCCTACTACAGACCATTAACAGAATCCCGGAATGAATGGGAACGGGAAGTTGGAATGGATCACACTGAGTTTGCCAAGATCACAGCGAGGCAATGACTCAATATGGGTTGTTAGTGGATCGGCTGAACAAAGGAATTAGCACACTTTCCAAATACCAGTGAAAACCACTGACAAAGGAAACCAAGCAGCGAATTGTTTTTCTCTCGGATGTGTTTGCTTGCATTGTGGCAAACGGAATAGTTCGGACCAGGGCCCAAGTTCAATCTCACATTTTCGGAAACCGTTGCAGCAAGCAGGAACTAACCTAGCTTGCACTGCTTATCACCGCAACTGGAGGACAAACTAGCGGTGAACAAAATTAAGGACATGCTAAAGACGTGTTGCTGTCCTTGGACCAAGCTGGGAAATTGGCCATATGCTGAAGTTTCTATACAAACAACGCATACAAGCAAGCCTACAATGTCACACATTCGAAGGCCCTCTAGGGAGGAAATTAGGACACCTCTAAACTGGTCACAAGTATTGGTGAGAGGACCACGTCTTTCTGGCCCAAGCTTCGATCAATGAAGCAGAAGAGCCAAGAATTCGGTACTTAGAGCAAGAGTTGAAGGAAGCCCACAAGACAAAAAGCTTATCTACCAAAGGAGACGTGAAAAAATCTTGGGGGAAAAAAAAAGGTTTCAGACCTAATGACTCGTATATTCAAAGTGACCCGCTAGACGAGACTGGTACCCACAGGTTACAAGTCAAGGGAATTAGCACCACGGACGTTGGACCGTATAGGGTGACTGCAAGAGTAGGGGAAGTGGGCCTATAGTATGACCTGCCACCTTGAAGCTATCTGAAGCTGCACAATGTCTTCCCATGTATCACAAGTTAAAGAATGCCTCAGAGTGCCCACTATGAGGTTTGCGCCAGTAGGAACATCGAACTACAACAAAGACTCACGTAAAAGAGCCACCCAATCCGCATAATAGAAGACCAGCTAGCGATGCGGACAACTAACAGACAATCAAGTATGCTGCAAAGCTACATGGAGTAACCACACAAGTGGATGAGGCAACCTGAGAGCGTGAAGACGTCTTCGAAGCGAGTTCCCTATTCTCAATTCACCGAGCCGCCGAATCTCGGGACGAGATTCTTTAAAGGGGGGTAGGTTTAACAGCCCATTTGTGATATGCTGGCATTCAAAACCATATTTCCATCAATGCATGCTCTTCATGTCATTCTTTCATAGCATGAAACCCACCTTGCCCCAAGTTTCTTCGGGTTGGAAGCAATAGCTGCCCCCAATTCGAACCATCCTCTTGGGAGAATATGGACGGCTGAATCTTCCCAATCGGACCAGACGCTCCCGATCGGAACAGCCAGCCTCACCGACTCGGACCACGACTCCCGCACCGTTGAAGCGCTCTCCGCGGTGTGGAATCTCTCTCGAGTCCACCTCCCCCGCGCCTGGCTCCATCTCGACCGCCGCCCTTTTCTCGTGCCCGGGGGGGGGGACTCGGGCCCCTCTCCCGAGCCCGCGCCTTCTCCCGGGTCTCGCGGCCGTTGCCCTTTCTCGCGAGCCCGCGCCCGTGCCCTCTCTCTCGCAAAGCCCCACGACCCCCGCAGCCGCTCCCTCGCTGATCTGCCCTGCGCCCTAACCTGCGCCCGCAGCCGGCTATACTGGCCGCCGCCGATGCCTTCCTCGCAGCTAGCGCCCGCCGCTCTTCGCTCCCCAGAGCTCGCGCACTCGCCCTCTCTCGCCCGCGCCGTTTTTCTCTCGTGCCCGCGCCCTCTCTCTCGCAAAGCCTCAGCGGCCGCGCGCCCGCTCCCTCGCGTCTGCCCGCCCCTCACCTGCGCCCAGCGCCTATGCTCTCTCCGAGCTAGCGCCCGCGCTCTCTCTCTCCCGAGCTCAGCGCCCCGCGTCTCTCATCGCGAGCACCGCGCAGTCAGGCTGGCCTTATTCCTGCCTATCTCTGTACATCGCTTACTAGCAATGCAAAGTATGCGATGCTATCTGCCATCGGACGCCGTTTGCTTTTCACTATATCAATACATCAGTTTGCTAGCGATATATACAGTGCTGTCGGCCAATCGCGCTAATGAGGAGTCCATATCGGACCGGGATTGGTTTCTGGCATCAACACATGGTTGTGAGACAGCCCCAGAGCGTGAATCGTTGATACTGGTGCTAATCGGTTGTGCCCTGTCCTCCATCGTCCAAACGAGATCACGCAGAGAATCTCTCTCCGCCCGCTGCGCATCGCCAGGTGCTTTCCTCTAAGCGCGCCCTAGACCACTTGAGAGAGAGAGAGGCAGAGAGCCACTCTATGGTACTCGCGAGATACCCCGACAGCCTCAGGCACGCCCTCCCTGTCCCATCTGTCTGCTGCACGCTTGCCAGCGCGCCACGCCATCGGAGCCAACCTTGGGAGCAGAGCAGCGCCCCTCCCCTCTCCTCTCCCTTCCCTCGCCTTCCTTTTAACCAAGCCTATGTCCTCCTGCTTCCCTAGCTCACCCTCTTTTCTCACACCCAAGGACCCAGGCATTAGCCCCTTGGTCGCTGAGAACGTGAGGTCCGCCACGGCCGGCGAAGCACACGCTTTCCGTCTGAGAGCTCCGGGAGCAGTTTACCTTGTCTCAGGCTGTCATTGTCACCACGCGTTCTTGCCACTACCTAACTCCGTTTTGCCCTCGGCAGCAGCAGGCACCATGCAGCCCCATCGTGTTTTGCAACACCGACCGGGTGGCCGCCCGTATCTTGCGGCCGCAAAACAGCCCCCTGGTGAGTTAGCGCTGCCCTAGCAAAGTATCGCCATCTCCCCTTCACCTTGAGCTCATCATAGCACTTGTCTGCAGCCTCCATCACGAGCGACCCTGTGCCGAGCCCGACCCACCTCCTCAACGTCGCACCCCACGGCCAGCACTCTTCGGTGAGCTTCTGTTTCTGCATGTACTTTCTTTTTACTCCTGGAGGCTACTATATCTCCCACGTCCTTGGCTTGGCCTGTCATGCCATTGTTTTGCCATCCACCCAAGCGTCACCACCGTGGCCATATGTAAGTGGATGAGGCTCAATCGGGTAGCGTGCCGCATGTAGTAGAGCCCTTCGATCTTGCATGCAAGGACCCCTAGAACTTCCCCCACACCCCTTGCATCGCTAGCCATGCACAAGTAGAACATGAGAGGACAGAGCGGTAGACAAGCCGTGCATTAGCTGGCTTTTCACCGAACACCTTAGGTGCGCTTGTTTGAGTGAGCGACAGCCACCCCATCAGGCCCCATGGCAAGCCGGGTTGGCCCCACTAGCGTATTAGACGGGATAAAACCACGAGTAGACGCTAGCTGCGTACTGGTTTCCCGATTTTGCCGGTTGTCGTAACGTGCGAAATTGTGTAGTTTGCTCGTGCGAGACATCGTTTTTGGATCCGAAGCGGGCAGTTCGCCACTACCGAAGCCTTCTCGTAGGTTCCACCTGTACATCCAGTACTCCTATGCCTAAAGAACCGAAAAAGTCTCAATAGACCACCCGTTAAGTCGGTAGAAATGTTTCAGCCGTTTCTGCAGTTCGGTCGAGCGAAAACGCTGTTTCTCATTTATTTTCGATTTTAGGACAGAACAGACTTCGTTTAGCCGTATCTCCCTCATACGAACTCGGATTCAAGGATTCTTTTTCCTAAATTCATCTAAAATCATGCACTTGCATATTCTGCAAAAATATTTGTACTTCCTGTTCTGTTAAATATTTTGCCGTTGTTTCATTGCATTCGTTTTGGTATTTCTCTCCGTAGAACACGACATTGTTGACCCGGTTTGGAGGATCAGAAGAGTTCAAGAAGTCCAGGAACAGGCAAGCACCCCCTTGATCAGTTGCTCCTATTCTTTCAAATTTAACAAAACTATATTGATTGCAAACTATTATGCATGCGATGTTTACTTAGAAATGTGTGGCGATTCTTGAGGTAGTAAAGACCTCTTGTTGCATATGCCCCTGTCCTTGTTACTTGAGTATCATGAATTCCTTGTCACTTATTTGCCACTGAAACTTGGTTCATGTGGTTGGAAAGATGTCTATAGGGTATGCTTAGTTTGCTTTAATCAAGGCTACTTGTTACTTGATTTTGGATGTTGGGAAAAAGAAAGCATTTGCGAAAATGTGGAAATGACAGTGGGTATTCTTCCCCTGTGCTCTGGTGGAAAAGAAAAACTGAAAACATGCTTTTGGACTTGGGCGAGTGGATGTAGTGTTTGGTGCCTTGTTGTGGTACCCGATTAGGCGGTTGTCTCGCCCGGGTCACTAAGGACCGATTCTATGGTGCTAGAACCAAGAGCACAGTGCAAACCACATGTGGCTCTTATGGGAGTTCCTAGCTTAGTATATTGTTGATACCTAGCAATAAGACCCGCCGGTGGTAGTTGTAGGGTCATTATTGTTGACATTGGGATAGTGCGGGTTTATGGTTTTTGTCCATAGCCCGAAGGTACCTTGATTATTGTTCAGGGTGACCAGCACATCGTATGAGCCTTGGGGATTTGGGAGGCCTTTCCCACTCTCTAGGATGGATCATAAGCGTGGATATTGTGCTAGGTCAACGGTGGAAAGCCTTTGTCAATTGAGGTGAGCCTCCTGTGTGGTAACTCATATTGTCCTTTCAATGTGGGGTACAGTTGTACACCACTCTCGAGAGTTAAAAGCTATTCGAATAGCCGTTCCTCGGTTATGGACAAACTTGGAAATTCTCCACCGTAGTAGTTTTAATTTTCTGGGAACTGTTTTTTGGGGAAAGATTGTGCGAACGGGAGTTCGCTGGGATGTGTGGCAGCGTGTTTGCCATTGTTGGCTGCATGGGCAGGGGAGCCCATATGGTTGGAAACACTTGGGGGTTTGATGCTTATATACTTGTTTGCTGTGCTAGCTGTTTTACAAAAATTTCGTTGCAAAACCGCAATGTTTTCGCTATGTATATTATGATTATGCAAACTGCAGGACCTGAACCATTCCTTGTTTATCTTCGCATATTATGGAATACCATTGCAAACACTATAAGTCTTGCGGAGTACGTATTGTACTCACACACGCTTGTGTGACTTCTTTTTTTTTAGAGATGGTTGAGGAGGACCCGACAATCGGTACTTCTATGCAGCGGGTTTTGGAGACGACGACGACGATGCTTACTAGGACTTACCGGTTGGCCTGTGGCGGGCAGAGCATACTTGCTGGTTTTGGTGGCCTCTATTATCTTGTTTCCGCTGTTGAACTCTTTGTTATTTTGCTGTCTATTGGCCGGTCGGCCTCTATGGTAATCGCTAAAGTCTAGACTCTTGTACGACTTATGTTTGGACTGCTGTGAGCTGAACCTGTGATGTATGGATTATGATGCCAATGTTGAATGTGTGTGCTAGCAATTGATCGTGGGACTAGCACGGTACACACATAGGGTTCGGGGTCAAACCCGGGTCCAACACAGAACGCTGCATTGCGGCTTACAACCGAAATCGGCCTCGTCCCGAGGTAACTTCTGCTTTTCTTCTGTGATGAATGCTTGTAGACATGTATCTATAATGGACCAGCATTGTGTGATGTATACTGTTGAATTGTTTGTAGTGGTGCAAGGAGTTTGATGATGACTCCCGCCCATTGTTGGCCACCAAATCAAAGAAGAGGCCGAGAAGTCCTCCTGCCGCCTAGCCCGACTCTGAGAGAGCGGGGAAGAAAACCATTGCAGACCAGGGCAAGGGGAAGGTCGTGAAGCCAAGTGCCGCAGCCGGGGGCTTAAGGATAAGAGACCCCATCGGCACAGCACCCAAGCCATCAAGTCCCAGACCGGGACCAATGCGGCCGAGCTCAACAACATCGAGCCCAACCCAAGCGCGGCCGAGTACAAGGTCGACCCCAGAGCCACCGAGTACCCAAGCGCCCCACCAACCACACTGCGAACGGGGCCGACTAGGACGGAAGTGCCGCCGCCAACTGCCATGCATTCTGGCCTGACAGCCAGCAGCCCTCCAGTACCGGCCACTGGATCTCCCAGACAGAAGCTCAAGTTTTCCAAGAGGTAGGTTGTTCTGGGTCTTCTAAGAATCATGCTTATGATTGTGATGTCTTGATATTGGATTCGTTGTGCAGGAGGCGGGTCGACATTGATCTCAAGGAGACCATGCTGGCCACTCCCGCTGTCGATCCTGCCCCAGCTGAGTCGGTGCCAGTGAGCACATCTACTGAGCCGGTGGCAGTCCCAATTGCAGAGACTGAGATAGCCCCGACTACAGGGCCACCGATACCGATGGACCAAGGGACGGTTGCCGGAGCCCTGCTCTAGCCCCTGAGCCGGTGCTGTCGTCGAAAGCTGCCACGGCAGCTCCTAAGCCAGCGCCCATTGTTGAGCCACGTTGAAGCTCCTGAGCCAACCCCCGAAGCCCCTGAGGCCGCCAAGTTCGGGGCTAGGAGCCCGTCGCCATCTTGGTCATCGTTGTCATCGTCATCGTTGTCTCCTCCTTTAGATAAGCCGAACCTCCCCAGGCTGGAAGCTCCCCCTCGTAAGTTCCCGCGGATGTTCCACTGGACGGCTCCCAACGGAACCGCAAGGAGCTATAAGCATGACGAGGTTGCAACGGAAAGGGTGCACGAAAGGTTGCTGTGCGCAACACTCGCCGCGTCCTAGGGGATCCAAGTATGACTTTTGTTGAATTGTGGTCTCGATTATCTTGCTCATATAAGTGATCTGATGACTGACTCTATTTTGCGCTGTTTTTCCCCGAGTAGGAACTTGTTGATCACTCAGAGAAGATGAGCGAGGTCTTGATCCTGGTTGCCCCCTAGCTTCAAGAGTTGGACCAGCTCCAGGCCTTGAAGGCCGAAGTAGAAGCACGCTGCCAGGAGAGGGAGTCTTGGTTGAGGGACGGCGTTACTCAGCTCAGGGCTGAAAATTGGGACCAAGCCAAAAAGATAAGAGGTAAGCTTCCAAAATGTATCTTTTTGACCAGATCCATAGTATATTTCTCCAGCTGTGTTGTTCCCGACTGCCCGGTTGTATTGACTACAATGTCGAGTCCTTGACTAATCTGTGATGTAGCCCTCGAGGCCGAGTTGAAGGCCCGAACAGAAAGGGAACTGCAGCTGGAGGAGGCCGAGAAAGCCAGGGCCGAGCTTGAAAAGGACAAGGCCGACCGGACGAAGGCCAGAACTGAGCTCGAGCGAGAGAAGGCCGAGTTGAAGGAGGCCAATGTCGAGCTCGAGAAGGACAAAGCCGAACTGGAGAGGACCATTGCCAGATGGGAGGCCGACTACGCTAGTAAGTCTCCCTTTTGACACTAATCTTAACCAATCCATTGATTACTCCATTTGCAGCTTTACTTAACAAGTTTACTTGTCGGTGAATCCCGGTAGCCGCTAGAGCCAATTCCTAGGCCCAATTTCAGGCTTATGCAGAGGAGATAAAAGTCGTCAAGGAGTCACAGGAGGCCCTCCTCGGGTCCTTGCGAGGGCTCCTTGACCTCGTGGATCCTTGCCCCGTGGGAACCAGCTGTAGCTGGATCGCCCAAGTGGAAGCGCGCCTTGAGGATGTACTGAGTGCCTTGAAAAGGTACTCGGATGAGCGTGTTATTACCGGCGTGGCCCGAACCCTTGCTATGACCAAGTCCATCTACCCAAGGGCAGATGTCGAAGCCATAGGGGAGGGGTTTGCCAAGGAGACGACTCCCGAGGAGGCACTGGAGCTGATAGCCTAGGCAAGGCCGACTGCAGAGGTTATCACCAGAGATCTGGATCTATAAAAACAGTACATCATGCAGTCAATGTATTGTGGTCTTTTATAAGGACATGTGTAAATATACATGCAGTGCCGCCAAGCTTTATTACTCAGTTGTCATTAGCTTTACTCGATTATATGGTCTGCGCCGAGTTAGTCTATAGGAACTTAATAAAATTGTTCACCGTAAAAAGCTATACTCGGGCAAACATAATAAAGTCGTAGTGAAGCTTCGTAACTTGAGTAAAAATAGGCTCGTATATTATTGACAAAGCACATAAGATACATGCAGCCCCCGACTCACTACTCGGTTGAAACAAGCAACATACTGAGTCAGAAAGGAACTGTACACATGAAAAAAATATAAAACTCAGGTATAGAAAGGACATAGCTGTTCTATGTTCCAATGAGTTGCTGATGAGGGCACCATCTTCAGTCTTCAGTCGGTAGGCGCCTGGCCGTGTGACCTCGGCTATAATGAACAGCCCTTCCTAGATTGGGGATAGTTTGTGCCTGTCTTTGGTGGTTTGTATTTTCCTCAAGACGAGATCTCCGACCAAAAAGGCATGGCCACGGACATTGCGATTGTGGTAGCAATGCAGGCCTTGAAGATACCTTACCGACTGGATTGTTGCAATATCCCTCGCTTCTTCCAACTGATCTAATTCGACCAATCGGGTATTATTTGAGATGTCGTCTGAGTAAGCCCGAACTAGTGGTGAGCCGAACTCTAATTCGGTTGGTAGCACGGCCTCGGCACCGTAGACCAGAAAGAAGGGGGATTGCCCTGTTGCCTGACTAACGTGGTTCTGAGAGACAAGAGAATAGATGGGAGTTCATGTACCCACCGGCCCGCGTATGGTTGTAGTCGGTCAAATATCCTTGTCTTGATGCCTTGTAAGACCATACCATTGGCTTGTTCAACCTGCTCGTTGCTCCGTGGGTGTGCCACAGATGCATAGCAGACCTTGATGCCAAAGTCGTCACAGAAATCTTGAAACACACCGCCCGTGAACTGAGTACCGTTGTCGGTGATGATGCGGTTGGGGACCCCGAATCGATATAGTATACTCATGATGAAGTCCTTTGCTCGTGCCGCTGTTATGGTTGCAACGGGTTTGGCCTCGATCCACTTGCTGAATTTATCCACTGCGACGAACAAGTGTGTGAACCCTCCTGGCACTTTCTTGAAAGGCCCGACCATGTCAAGCCCCCATACTACAAAGGGCCAAGAGATTAGGATTGTTTGAAGTTCCTGGGCTGGGAGATTAGTTTGTCTTGCGTAGAACTGGCAACCCTCGACATGCGAACGATGTTTTGCCATCTTATTACTGCTGTTGGCCAGAAAAATCCCTGCCGTAGGCCTTTCCGACTAACATCCTAGAGGCGGCATGGTTGCCACATACGCCCGAGTGGATCGACTGCAGGATCTGCTTGCCCTCCTTGGTGGTGACGCAGCGCATGAGGACACCGGATGCACTTCTTCAGTACAGGTCTTCTCCGACGACTAAGAAATTCTTGCTTCGACGTTTGAGTCGGTCAGCTTCACTGTGATCTTGTGGGAGTTCATCATCCAGGAGGAATTTGAGAACAGGACTCTGCCAATCTTGACATATGTGCAGCACCTGGTCTGTTGCTGGGGTAGGTTCGCCTCCCGACTGCTCTGGTACTAGTTTCTTCTTGACTGACGGCTCCATGAGTTGCTCAACAAAGATTCCTGTCGGGACCGCCTCCCGCTTGGATCCCATGTTTGCCAGCTTGTCTGCGGTGTCATTGTATTGTCGTAGGACGTGTGTTATTTCCAGCCCGTTGAACTTGTTCTTCATCTTGCGGACCTCCTGACATTATGCCGTCATGGTGTCATCGAGACATGTCCAATCTTTCATTACTTGGTTTACCACGAGTTGGGAGTCTCCACGCACAACCAGTCGATGAATGCTGAGTGATATAGCAATGCGGAGCCCGTGGATAAGTGCCTCGTACTCGGTGACGTTGTGGGAAGCCGGGAAGTGGATTTGTAGAACGTACTTCAGTTTTTCGCCGGTGGGAGACGTCGGTACGATGCCAGCCCCGGTGCCACTGATCCGTAAGGAACCATCGAAGTACATTGTCCAGTACTCTAGCTTCGCTGTTGGTGTAGACATGTGGACCTCCGTCCACTCGGCCATGAAGTCGACTAGAGCTTGAGATTTGATTGCTGTCCATGGTTGAAAGGTGATGTCAAACGCCATCAACTCGAGCGCCCATTTAGCGATTCGGCCAGTGGCCTCACGGTTGTGCAGGACGTCCCCGAGTGGAAACGATGTGACCACCGTGACGTGATGTGTTTGGAAATAGTGCACCAGCTTCCGGACAGTGATGAGTAGGCCATAGAGTAGCTTTTGGACCTGCAGATATCTTGTCTTCGAGTCGGCGAGCACCTCGCTGACAAAGTAGACTGGCCGTTGCACTTTTTGGATGCGACCCTATTCGGATCGCTCGACCACCAGCACCGTGCTGACTACCTGAGAAGTTGCCGCTAGATATAGCATTAGCGATTCTTGGGGCATTGGTGACGCCAACACGGGGGGTGATGTGAGAAATTGCTTGAAGTCTTCGAAGGCTTGCTGGGCTTCGGGAGTCCACTGGAAATTGTCCGCTTTCTTCAGTAACTTGAAAAAGGGCATGCCCCGTTCGCCCAGTCAGGAAATAAATCGGCTAAGTGCCGCCATGCAGCCTGTCAGCTTCTGGACATCCTTCTGGTTAGTCGGGGGAGCCCTATTCATGATTGCGTTGACTTTCTCTGGGTTGGCCTCGATGCCGTGATGGGAGACGATGAAGCCGAGTAACTTGCTGGATGACACACCGAAGGTGCACTTTTCTGGGTTCAACTTCATCTTGTATCTTCGAAGATTTTGGAAGGTTTCTTCTAGGTCAGCGATGAGGTCTTCTTTGGACTTGGTCTTGATCATCACGTCGTCGACGTAGGCCTCCACGTTGCGCCCGATTTGAGTGTGTAGACACCGCTGAATCGCCCGTTGATAAGTTGCTCTAGCGTTTTTCAAATTGACTGGCATAATGATGTGGCAATACGCTCCAAATGGCATGATAAAAGACGTCTTGAGACAGTCCTCCTCCTTTAGGCTGATTTGGTGGTATCCCGAGTAGCAGTCGAGAAAACTGAGAAGGTCGCACCCTGCAGTTGAGTCCACCACCTGGTCTATTCTTGGTAAACTAAACGGGTCCTTGGGGCATGCCTTGTTGAGATCGGTGTAGTCGACGCACATGCGCCATTTACCACATTTCTTCCAGACCAGAACTGGGTTTGCCAGCCAGTCTGGGTGATAGACCTCTTTGATGAACCCGGCTGCGAGAAGCTTGGTTATCTCCTCCCGAATAGCATCCTTTCGGTCCTGAGCAAAGCGCCATAGCCGTTGTTTGACTGGCTTGGCATCTGTCTTCACGTTGAGGGCGTGCTCGATCACCTCCCTTGGTACGCCCGGCATGTCGGACGGTTTCCACGCGAAGATATCCTTGTTGGCTTGGAGGAAGGTGACAAGCGCGTCTTCCTATTTAGGGTCGAGTCCGGTCCCGACTAGAGCAGTCTTGGAGGGGTCGGAAGGGTCCAGGGGGATCTTCTTTGTGTCAGAGTCCGCTGAAATTCCCGACTTCGCTGCTTTTTTGGCCGGAACTGTGTCTTCCTCGACTTCAGTTGTGGCGGCTTGCCGAATGCTATTGCGCCCGACTGCAGGCTCTTGTGATTGAGCCAATTCACAACTCTCCTTGTCGCAGGTGAAGGCTTGCTTGACATCGCTACGGAGGGAGAGGACTCCTGTTGGCCCTGGCATCTTAAGCACCATATATGTATAGTGCGGTACCGCCATGAATCTGGCGAGCGCCGGTCGTCCGAGTATCGCATGGTATGCAGTCCCGAAGTTATCCCGCGTGCCGAAAGTAAATGGCAAGGTAATCTGCCTGAGTGGTGTTGAAGACAGGCCGGGAATTATCCCATGGAAGGGAACCGTACTCGGCTGCAGAGCTGAATGAGGAATCTTTATCTCATCCATGGTCTTGGCGAAGAGGATATTAAGTGCGCTGCCTCTGTCTATTAGAACCTTCTTCAATCTGATGTTCTTCACGACCGGGTCCAGGACGAGTGGATAGCACCCCAGGTGGGAAACCCGATCTGGGTGATCTGCGCGGGTGAACGTGATTGACATCTCTGACCAGCGCAAGTATTGGAGGTGTCTGCTGTGGAGATTGAGTTAACGTCGCGCGCTGTAAGCTTTTGCTTTCGCTTGGACTCGTAGGCAGACGGCCCTCCGAAGATGTGGTTGAGCTCGGCTTGGGGATCTTGGAAATCGTCAGCCAGACCCTGATCTGGCTTGTCCTTGTCTTTGTCAACGCCAGATGATGAAGCCTGCTCGAAAGCAAACTTCTTAAGCATGAAGCAGTCTTTGGCCGCGTGTTTGCCTTTGGGGTGGAAGGGGCAAGGCCCATTCATGACTTTCTGGTAGTCGTTGTTGCGTTGGGGCCGCGACCAAGTTTGCTCCATGTTGGCCACCTCGTTGTCCGACTTCCGCTTGCGGTTGCCAGACTTGTTTTGGGATGGCTCGTTGTCGGCTTTCGCCTTCTGGTCCTTTTGTCGGGACTCCTTCTTCTCGTCGAGGGCCCCCGCGATCGCTTCAGCCGAGTCAGCATATTTGTTGGCCATGTCGAAAAGAGCCTGGACCGAGGATGGTGGCTTCCGAGTGAACTTTGCAATGAACAGGGCGTCCTTTACTCCCTTGCGGAAGGCGGCGATGACGGCCTCGTCTCTGATCGTTGGGATCTTGTTGCGCTTCTCGAAGAATCTCTTGATAAAATCGTGTAGAGACTCGTTCTTCTTCTGATGTAGTTGATATAAATCGTGCTCAGAAGACGGCCTCTCGTAGGTTCCCTGGAAATTAACGATGAACCGCTCCCTGAGTTTTCCCCAGGAACCAATCGACCGCCTTGGGAGCCCTGTCAGCCATGTCCTCGCTGAGTCGGCTAGTGCGACTGGGAGGTAGTTAGCCATAGCTTTGTGGTCACCCCCAGCAGCTCGTATCGCCAGGGTGTATACAGTGAGCCAGGACTCGGGGTTTGTTTTGCCGTCATACTTTTCAATCCCTGTGGACTTAAAGCAAGTCGACCAGTCAACATCCTATAGCTCCCGGGTGAAAGCTGGAATGCCTTCATCTTCATGAGGGCTCCGGCTCCAACCTCGGCAGTTAAACCACTTGTGGTGAAGACCGAAACGCTCGTTTTTGTCCTCCAGTTGGCGGCGCTCATCCTCTTCTCGTTCGTGGCACCAGGCATTAATGGTATGGCCGAGGTCGTGTTGTAGGTGTACTTGGAGATCTTGGTTGGGCCGGCGGTCATACTAGTGACGCCACCGGTTGTCGTTGTTGGTGTTGCCGAGTGACATTTGCCACGACTCCTCGCATGCCCGACTTGAGCCGACCACCTGGCGCCACGCCGATGTAGATGAACCCGCCACTAGGGATCCTGACTGGTTAGTCGGTACTATAGTGTTGCCTGACTGCTGTTGCTGCTGGCAGGCCACAGCTGTGATCATCGCTTTGATCTTGGCGATAGTCGGGGTGGCCTGGTGATCAGGCCCGAGCTAGAGCATGTCCAGTAGGGTTGCAGCGGCCACGACGTTCTATTGTGGCATGACGAAGACATCGTGGTCGCTGACTTTGGTCTAGAGAATCTATTGCTGAGCGGCTCACCCAGCCTTGCGCAGCCCATCGTTGCGAGCCTCGCAGTCAGCCTCCTCCTGTTGTCATAGTCTGCGCGTCTCCTCCTGTTGCTCTTCTTGCGGTCGGCGCACCTCAGGGGGTGGTGTTGAAGCCATGAAGATCTCACGGGGGAGGAGAAAACTCGCCAAACTGGAGTCCGAACTAGTGTTCGAACCGTTGTCCGACTTGGAGTCGGAATCCGAGTAGTTTATCGGAGTAAGAACGACTCCGACCTCTCTAGATCCAATCTAAAATGGTGCTTGGCCATGTCCGAACTGAATTGTAGGAGATCGAGTCTACCGCGTAAGATGTAGATCTTCGGCGTCACCGAATCTGTACGGGAGATTGACGATCTCTCCCCTTCCTGGCCCAACTCGGGCTGGCTCAAGGCCTAGCACAAGTCGGACGCTGAAGGAGAGGGCTGTCCCAAGGCTCGGCGAAGTGAAGGATTGCCACAGTAGATCGATGAAGGAGATTGCGGCGTCCTGTGAGCCGACTGGCGCAACATCGGCTAGTTCCTCGGCCGGTTGGATTAGATCTGCTTCAGCCAAGGTGAGGTTGCCGATCTGGTCGGCGATGAATTCGAGGCTTCCGAAAGAAATTGTGTCTCCGGGGGAGAACTTGTTGCCATCGACTCTGCTTGTTGGATCCATCGAGATTGTTGATGAAGAAATCGCCAAAGCCCCTACTTGGCGTGCCAACTATCGATGTTTTACACCGGCAATATGATTATAGGGCTACTCGGCGAGAGGAAACTCAATGGACTGCAAAGGAACACAAGGAGATTTTATACTGGTTCAGGCCCTCGATGTGAGGTAATATCCTACATCTAGTTGTGGTGGTATTCCTTTGAGGATATGTGTGGATCAATGATCTCATGCCCTCAGAGGGTGCCCTGCCTCCCCTTATATACTGGGGGGCAGGGGTATAAGATAGGAATCTCAGCCGGATACAGCTAAGAGATTTCCTTCTTAGAGATATATCTTACCCGGCTAAGATTGTATATTCCTTTCTGTACAAGGCAAAATCTACCGGATGTTACTATATCTCTAATTACAAGTCTTGGCCCATCCTCTATCCGAGTGGCCCATATGCTTGTGATGAGGTACCCAGGGCCCATGGCCTCCACAGGTCGCCCCTCTCTCTCCTACAAAAAACCCTGAACTTCCCACCTACAAATCCGCTCCCCCGCGCGGGTTAACTCCAAAATTATGAGATGGTTTTTAATGCCCAGTAACTCCCCGTCAATACCCTCATGATTCACCATTCAATCGTGCACTAAATCGATGGAATTTGGTCAGTTTAATTCACCCGTTTCCCCTACTGCCATTAGTGGCCGTGGTCAAGCTCCCCGGGCTGCGTCTCCCTTTCTCGCGGGCTATAAAACGGCGGAATCCCTTTCTCCTTCCTCTCGTTGGCCAATCCCGAGCTCCCTCTGCTTCAAACCTCATCTCTTTGAGTTTTCCTCTCTCCACTCAATTGGGGCTACTCCGGTGGGCCTCCCTTTTTCACTGGACTGACGCCCGCCCCCGTCATCCCGACCACCGGACTCATGATGTCACCTCCTCTTCGCCCGCTGACCGCCGGAGCTGCTTTGTCGTCGTCAACATGAACCACCACCGCCACGAGCTCATCGCCCATCGTCGCCGTCATCCTCTAGTTGTCGTCATTCCTTGGGTGAGGACCGCCGACCCGCACCCTTTCCTCCGGAGTGCTCATCATCCCCTCATTCCCCCTCCCGTGCCCTCGCCGGAGCGCCCCGCTACGCCGCCCGCTAGCGGCGGCTTGTTCCTAAGCCGCCGGCGCAGGTTACTAGCCATGCCGACATGGTGCGCACATGGCCGCCACGTCCGCATCCTTTTCTCGCATGGCAGTGCCGTTGTCACCCTCATGTGCGCTGGCGTGGCACCTATGGGGTCCGCGTGTATGTGCCTCTCCTTCACCAACATGTGGGGTCCATCCTTTAAACCGTCGATCATCTTGGTGCTATTGGTCCATGGTGATCCGATGGACTGTGCGGTGGGTCCTAGCCATCAGTGGCTTGGTTCACACCCTCTCTCTCTTTGTGTGATGTCATAAAAAGGAATTTTCTATATAAAAATAATTCAACAAATTCACAAATTTCTATTTAAATTGCACTAGAACTTCGGATGGCCATGTCTTGGTCATACGAACTCCAAATCAACCCATTCAAGTCTATAATTTTTCCTTAAAATCCCTAGAACCCAATTGTGTGCTTTATTTCTACTGTTTTATGCATTTTTTAGAGTAAAACCATTTTTCTTTTGCGTATGTCATTTAGACGCCGCTGTTCTTGGTTCTTCACTCTACCTCGAGGTCGCTGTTGAAGACTTTGGTTGTAAGCAAGGCAAGTCATACCCACATCCTTGTTCATATTGAATACCCATGAATTATAAATTTATTTCTATTTAAATTATTGTATTATACTTTACGAAAATAACTGCAGTAATACTGTTTTATTATAGCCTTAATCTATATCCCTGTTATAGCCTTATTATTGATATTATCCCTTGACAACCCTAGGTAACTGAAAATCAGCTAGTATTTGTGTGTATATGTGATGCAAACTAGCTACTTTAGGTTATGCATGGCACATGCTTAATTTAGCAACAATTTAGTCCTTTTATGAAATAATTTTGGGGAATAACAAAGTCACTAATGATAAATATGGAAATGGCTGTGTGGAGGCCATGGGCCCCGAGTACCTCAAGGAAAGCAATTACGGCCACTCAGCTTCATGTTACCTTGCAAGACAAGGAAGGGGATATAGTCATAGCCAGATAATTTATTTACTAATAAGGAAAGCCCTTGGTCGTATCCAACTGGGTTTCCTACCCTATAACCCGCATATATAAGGAGGAGTAGGGAGCCCCCTGGGGCAGATCAATCCTTGTAGCGAAAGCAATACACCACAACTGGCAGTAGGGTATTACCTCACCCCGAGGGCCTGAACCAGTATAAATCATCTTGTCTTTCAAAGTCTATCGAGTTTTGGTCCGACGAGTAACCCTACAATCAATATTGCCGATAGAAAACATCGACAGGCTGGATTTGCTTGATCCTGAACCTTATCTATTCAAAATCGCCCAAAAACCCTGCTCTCGGCTGGGCTTGAGGTACATGGTTTTATTAGTCGTACCTCAGTCGTCATAAGGACCTGTCTTTGGGCCTCAGCTGCAAAGCATAACGGTACTACCACATGTCTAATGATTAAGGCTTAAACTATAGCTTAGATCAGCTTTAGACAAAGGAACACGGATAGAGGTAGATGAAGTCTGGATGTTGACTAACGTCTCTAGCAAATGCAGGTCATGGGTTATCTAGGATCAAGATGCCGGGGGCATGGACCATGTCTACCTGTCCTAGGGTTCTAGTCATAGATGGGGGTCAGTATCGATTCTTTGGTCTACGGTTGACCTAGGTGAAGGGTTATGTCATGACTTCCGTTCCAAATACCATGGTGGTATGGGCACATGGGACCACATGAGGGAGTTGCATCTTGTGGCTAAAGATGTGCACCTCTGGCCAGAGTATAATCTATTCAAATAGCCACGCCCTTGGTTATGGGCAAGCTTGGCAATTTACCCAAGTTAGAGGTTTCTTCTATTAAAATGGAACCGTGGATTAATGACTAAAATTTGATGGTTGACCAGGATGAGTCTGGTTGGCCTGGGTTTAGGCAAGAACATGATAGCGTGGTATACACAACTCTAGAGATAATTTTGATAGTAGAAATAGAGTCACATTCCTAAAAATGCTTTAAAGGTTATTGGACAAAATAAAATGTTGTTTAGTGCAAACTAGCCCCTGAATTACCTTTGTACATCCTTAGCATTATTTGTGCATTTTCCCGGGTGTGATTTGTTGAGTACGTTGGAAGTACTCAGTCTTGCTCTATTATCCCCAATCTAGATGATGAGTTCCTTGGAGATGAAGGCTTCGAAGTCTAGCTCGGTCCTACCGTCAAATGCCTGTGGGCCTGGTCCCTAGCTCTTCTAGCTACGAACTTTAATTGTTTATCTTTGCATGTTGGACCTTTGGTCGTCCTTGTAATAAATTATACTATGATTATCGCTTCCGCAATTGTACTCTGGTATTAAACAACTTTGTATTATGTGCCTTGCCTCTTGGGACAAGGATTAATACACTTGCGAATGGAAATGGTTGTGTGCTTTACGGACGCTACAGGTTGGAATCAGAGCCCCCTTGACCCTAGGATGAGCCAGATGGACCTAGCCTTAGGAGAATATTTCTACAAAGGAACTTTTAATATTTGTGAAAAATTGTTATTCTATCTTGCTTTAGTACTTCTTTACAAAATTTTTGTTTACTGACTTTGTTTTTATCTTTGAATAATGTTGTAGATGGTGCCCCCTCTCACTCGTTGTGGTTTGGACTTGGGAGGTTTTGTCCTTGAGCTGCACAGCATGTGCATGGCCCTGGGTTATACCTAGGAGGTGGAGTACATAGGTACTGAGCTACCTGCAGTGGATAGTAACGATGACTCCCCTCGTGCTGCTTGGGAGGTCACCGCCTCACTCCTCTCACCGCATTTCGCAGACCGTTACAGCGGGAGGAGACACTTTTGTTGCTGCGTGCCAGAGTGCTACACTTCTGGCCATCGGGTTGCTTCATCAGCGCTACCAGGGAGAGTTGCAGTACACTCCCTACCGCTTCCACTCCACGGCGTCTGGATCCGGTTGTCTACTCCAGCTTCAGAGGCACCGATAGGGAGGACGACACTACCGTCATGCACATGGCACGGATGGTGGCAGCCTACGACACCACCTGCGTCGACTTCCACCAACTTGTGCACCGAGGGATGGTGCAGAACAACATGAACATCCTGGAGCTACGCCAGGAGAGTTTGAAGCTCAAGAAGGAGTTGGATGCCACGGAGGAGGAGGTGGCCAGCTCAAGATTTCACAGGGTCAGATTTGCTACCCCAAGCTTCACCGCGTCGCCTGCAGCATGAAGATCACCGTGCACAAGAGCACCTCTAGGCTGGCGATCATTCACCAGTCCCTTGCTAAGGCCAGATTTTTGGAGCCCCATCATGTGGAGCAGAAGCCCTTTGTTCCTTGGGAGGACAACATCTCTGGCAAAGACAGCACCGACACCCTGTTGATCACCCTCCACCCCGTTGCTGGCCCCTCGCACTAGTAGACATGTAGTGTTAGATACATCTGTGTTTTTCCTCGTTTATTTTCCATGGAGTTTTTATGGTTGTTCATGTTTATGTTTGGGGGCATGGTTATATTGGTTTGTTGTGATATAACCTTATCTGTGAGTGTTTAAGTTATCTGAACAATCTTAAGTAACCAACAGCAGAGCAATAAAATTGAAATAAGTTGGTTAAGTGCTTGTCTTAGCTGATCCTTTTCCCCTCTATTCTCTATCTTTGAGTTTGGGATGGTCACGGTAGATGGTGTACACAGAAGAACCGCGCAACTGGAAGGAAGTGCCTAGCAGGAGGGAAACCCGAGACAGAACCACAGAAGTCGATAGAACCAAGAGGAACTTCCCCAGCCTCCGCCTCAACCCAATACGGAGAACCCCATCCTTACATAGATCCTTGCCCAGCAAACCAATATGATGGCTGCTTTCCTCCATTGTATCCAAAACCCACCAATTGCCGCTCAAGCTCCACCACCACCACAGTCCAAGCTAGTGAATTTCTTCGCATTCGCCAACCCATCTTTTCAAGCACCACCAACCCTGTGAATGCCCTTGATTGGCACCATACTATCAACAAGAAGCTTGACACCATCCAATGCACTGATGCCGAGAAGGTCACCTTCGCCACACGTTAACTTCAAGGACCCGCTTCTGAATGGTGGGATCATTTTCAAGCTACATAGCCACAGGGACAGCTTGTGGAGGTCATGGGCCACGGGTACCTCAAGGAAAGCAATTACGGCAACTCGGACAGAGGGTGGTCTAGTCCCTACAATTGGAGATAGAGTAGGACTCGGCTTCATATTACCTTGCATGACAAGGAAAGGGATATAGTCCTAGCCGGATACTCTATGTACTGATAAGGAAAGCCCTTGGTCGTATCCGACTGGATTTCCTACCTTGTAATCCTCATCCCTCCAGTATATAAGGAGGGTTAGGGAGCCCCCTGGGGCATATGAGGATCTCACTAGAGAAACCTCAAAGGCAATACACAACAGCTGGAAGTAGGGTATTACCTCACCTCGAGGGCTTGAACCAGGATAAATTGTTTTATGTTCCTTTGCAATCCATCAAGTTTAGGTCTCACGAGTAGCCCCATATTATTATTGCCGATATAAAGCATCGATAGTTGACGCGCCAAGTAGGGGCTTCATCGAGATCATCTTCATCAAGCCTGATGGATCCAATCACCGGAGTCGATGGCGTCAAGTTTTTCCCCGGGCAAACAATCAGCTTTGGGAGCCTCGACTTCGTTGCTGACAAACTAGGCAACCTCACCCTGTCCAACTCGGACTCGATCCGATCGACAGGGAACCAAGCTGACTCCGCGCCTGTCGGCCTACTCAATGCCGCAGCAATTTTCAACATCCTGCTTTGGCAACACCCAAGATCTATGAGTTCTGGGACAACTCTCTTTCCTGATATTCGACTCGGATTCGGCTCCGAGCCGATCAAGATTGGGTCCAAGGGAGACGAGATCATCAATTTCCCACTCGGACTCGACAACGCCACAACAATCGTCAATTCCAATCTGATGCAGCAGACTCAATACTCTGGAATTCGACTCGGATACGGCCCAGAGCAGCTCGAGATCGGGTCCAAGGAGGTTGGGGTCATCATCACACCGCTAAACTACTCCGAATCTGACTCCAAGTCGGATAGCAGCTCAGGAAGCTTTTCTCCACCGCGCGAAGTGTTCATGGTGTCCAAGGGCTCAACTCCCACACAAGATGCACATCAACTACATGATCAGCAAGAGGAGGAGGATCACCGACTGCATGAGCAACAAGAGGAGGACGCACGACGCTTGCATGCCGAGCATGATGCTCGTCATGACAACTTGCACAAGGCTAGGCGGACTGCTCAAAAAATATCCTCCAAACCCGAGTTGGTGACCATGACGTCTTCGTAACCCCACAACAGAACGTCTGGCCGCTGCCACATTACTTGACACCTTGCAGTTCGGGCCTGACCACTAGGCCACCCCGACAATCACAAGGACTAAAGCAATGATCACTGTTGCGGCTTGTCAGTAGCGACAACAATCTGCAGACACTTTCATACCATCAAACAAGACGGCTTCAGACACAGTGGTTTCATCTGCTTCAGCATGGCGCCGAGTAGCTGGCCCTAGCCAGCATCACTCGGAGTCACGACATACGTCACTCGGCAATCCGAGTAACAATCAACGGCGGCATCATCATGATGACCAACGCGATAACCAGGACGCCCAAGGATGACTACAGCAAAATCTCTGCCACGATATTAATGTTCAACGCCGAGAACACGAGGATGATGAGCTTCATCGACTAGAAGATTAACGTGAGCACTTCGGCCTCCACCACGAGTGATTTCATCATTGTAGTCAGAGTCAGAGCCCTCATCTAGATGAAGGAGTACTAGCGTTCACCCACGAACTACAACAAGTCGATTGGCCATCTGGCTTCAAGCCGACTGGAATAGAGAAGTACGATGGGAAGACCAACCCGGAGTCCTGGCTCACAGTTTACACCTTGGCAATCTGTGTGGCTGGAGGCGATCACAAGGTCATGGCTAACTACCTGCCAGTCACCTTGGCTGACTTGGCAAGGACATGGCTGATAGGGCTTCCCAAGCGGTCAATTGGCTCCTGGGCAGAACTCCGTGAGCGCTTCATCACAAATTTCTAAGGAACATACAAGAGGCCATCTTCCGAGTACGATCTATATCAGTGCCACCAGAGAAAGAACAAGTCCGTTCGTGATTTCATCAAGCGTTTTTCCAAGAAGAGGAACTCAATTCCCAAGATCAAGGACGAGGTCGTCATCGCCGCCTTCCGCAAGGGAGTCAGAGACGCGCCATTCATCGCCAAGTTCACTCGGAAGCCACCCAATTCTGTCAAAGCTCTCTTCGAGATGGCCAATAAATATGCTGATTCAACCGACATAGTGGCAGAGGCACTTGACAACAAGCCCCGATAGAAGGAGCGATGGGAGATGGATGATGTGGCCTTATCCAAGCCTGGGAACCGCAAGCAGAAATCTAGGGACTTCATTGCGGTAGTCAACCACAACCGTCCTTGACCTCCTAGAACTGAAGATTATCAAAATGACAAGTGACGTGCTTGGGGGTTCAAAAGCTCAAATGCAAGGATGGCATCCCCAATCCCATCTCGTGCAATACTGAACAACCAAGTCACTTTCTAATAAATATTTTCTCCTTTATATGATATTCTTATCTAAATGGTCCAGGAGGCAACTCACTTCCCTATGGTTTGACTCAGATATGACTTAACGCCAGTTGGGATCGGGATAGGGGGATGAGATCATCAATTCCTCACTCGGCCTGGCTAATGCCACAACCGCTTACACCTAATAGGTGTACATACTGCGTATTTTTTGTTTTTGCTCTTAATGATTGCAAAAGTACTCAAGTAGCATAAATTCCAATCCGTGAAGCTTTGCTCCATGAAAGGTGAACTCAAGTCACCCAAAATGCGTGTCTGGGAAAGAGCCATGAGCCGACTCCCGACGCTCGGTGCCTATGAATAGTCGAGCAGAGTGTTTAAACGTAAGGGGTCAACTACTCGGGGAAATTAATATCAATATGAGGAGGAACACATATTTACATCTATTGTAAAATATTTAGATTTTCTTCGGGTGATTTTTTTCTTCATCAGATGCTACTCATCCGATATGTTTATAATGCAAGGCCCAGTTTCGGATACACGTAACAGGAACTCATTGCTACGAGCCTATCTCCTACACTTGGGGGCTAGACCAGTCTACCATGATACACTTGGAGTGCGACGCTTCAAGAACCACTCGGAATGCTCCACAAGGGCTATTGTCCAACTACTCGCACCAGTCGGGACTCGGATGTCACCTTTACTTTGGTACGCTCCATGTGGGCCAATAACCGACCTTCGGCACCAGTCGGGGCTCGAGTATCACTCTACTAGGTAAGCTACGCCCCATGAGGGTCGCCAGTCGAATCCTATGCTAATGCGAGGTTCGGGTACCTTATTTGGTCACAACTTTATTGGGTAGGGTACGCCCCATGAGGGTCACCAGCTGAATCCTATTCTAATGTGAGGTTCGGGTATCTTATTCAGCTGCCATTTTGCCTAAAAAAGGGTATGCCCCAAGAGGGTCGCTAGCCGAATCCTGGCTAGCGCATCGTTCAAGTACCTATTTGGTCAAAATAGGGAAACAAGCCACTACTGGAGCTTTCAGTTTGGGGTAGCACCAAACCTGGAACCTATGGAGGTGCTCATTATTTTTCAAGACTGGAAAACCCCAATCATTCAATTCCTACTAGAAGATGAACTCCCTAAATATCGCAACGAAGCAAAGCAAGTCAAGCGACGAAGCAAAAGCTTTATCATAGTCAGAGAAGACCTATATCATTAAAGCGCATCTGGAGTTCTCATGCACTGTGTCACACCTGAGGAGGGCAAGCAGATGCTGCAATCTATCCACTCGGGCATCTGTGGCAATCATGCTACATCCAGAACATAAGTCGGAAAGGCTTGTAGACAAGGATTCCTCTAGCCGATTGCGGTTACTAACGCTGAAACACTCGTCCTGTCATACAAGGGATGTCAATTTTTTGTTCGACAAACTCACCTACCGGCACAGGAGTTGCAGCCGATCATATGCGCAACGCATACTGAGTATAATCTACAGATTTGGAGCCCCAACCGCATCATCACAGACAGTGGCACTTAGTTCATGGGCGGTATATGTAACATTCCAAATCTAGTAGAGGTAACTATTTAAGTTTCCTAGAACCATCTTTGTTCTCTAATTAAAATTTTTTTTTGAATCATCTTGTCATATAACTCAAAATTCGATTTAATTAAAACCTAATCGACAAAATTAGACCAACTCCTAAAAGTGCAACAAACCTCACAGAAATATATGTGGGAAATAATTTATTGAAATACTAGATTATTTATCATGAATTAATATGATTTTTCCATATTTTTAGCAATCACTTTAGACCTTTTCAAAATTCATCTAAATTTCAGCCAGGGTCCTTTTCTTTGATTTTTTGTGAGCAAACCAGTTTGAATTTTTTGTGAAACTTTCAAAAATGGAACCTAGGAAGTCGGGGCTAGTTACACAAAAATCACCATATTTTTAACACCAGTTTTTCATACTCAAATCGATTTTTAATGTGAAGGGGAGAAAATAAATCTGGAAAACACTGGAAAATAGCTAAACACTTCTGTACGTGGGTTTTTACCCATCTCCCTCATGTTTCCACAGACCACCATGCCCTGGACCCACCTGGCAGTGGCCCTAGCTCGCCCAGCCCCCTGTCCAGCCAGCCCAAGTGGAGGGACACGTCCTAGGCGGCCTCAAAAGACTTGCGACACGTGTTTATCGTCGTGGCCTGTGAAGAATGCCTCATCTTGCTCTCCAAGTCTCCTAGCTAACTCTTTCATCCTCACACTTCACCACAGAGCTGAGAAACTAAGGGAGGAGAGCTCCTCTACCCATTTTTCTCCTCTTCCTTGCTGCCGGCCGTGGAGAAGAAGCCGTCGTCACTGCTCAGTTCTCTGGTGATCTTCCCGTCCCTTTTACGTTATCTGCCCTCCGTTGCATGCCTTAGCTTCTCCCACTGACCCCGATCCATTTTGACCACTGTAGCACCAGGAACGTGGCCTCGCCGTGGGAGCTGTGGTGTGCGCTTGGCACGCAGCCGCGCCGCCGATGCTGCCGTACCCGTCGCCTCGGAGCAGCCTCGGCTGAGCTGTTTCGCCACCAACGCTGCCTCAGCTCCAGGAGTAGAACGCCCCAAGGATCATCCAGTTCAATGCAGCGAGGACGGAGATCAGCCATCATCTTCTTCATCTCCGGCCAACCCTCCGCCGAGCCGTTCCCGTTGAGCCAGTGAGCCCCCGTTCATGTTCTCGCCAATGCGCCAACAGCATGTCACCAGCTAGCTATTGCATGCACTAACTCGAGGTCTTGATGGCCAAAGCCTACCATCCTCAGCGCCACCATCGCCGTTGCCGCCGCCTACAGCCGCTGGAGACCGTCCGACCTCGTTCGACCCAGAAAACCCCATGGTGAGCTTCACCATGCAACCTAGCCACCTCTTCCAGTTTCTTTTTCACTTGATCGAAGGCCATCGCCCGTATGCATGTGCGGCCCGAGAACATCCACCACTTGACCTCGTCGCCGACGAGCTACCGTCCACCACTGGCCACCACACGAGCATCGATGGGTTCGCGAGGATCTCCTCTACCTTTTGTTTTTTTGGAACCACCGCGACCCACCTAGCCAATTGCCGTCGGCGCCGCCGTCTTTGATCGGCGGCCATGGCACCCTGGCCTCCCCTGTTCTGTGCTGCTGCCAGGTGGGCCCGGGCTAGGGGAAAAGAGAAAAGAAGAAAGGATTAGAAAAATAATTAGGGATTTATTTTACAACAGATAAACGGCCAAACTTTGAAAATCCATAACTATTTCATTTTAACTCCTTTTTGAGTGAACCAAATTTTCTTAGATTCGTCAAAGCCTATACTCTATTTCTGTAAAATAAAAAGTAGCACACACAATAGAGAAAATAACCCCTAAAATTCATATTACTATTTTATATGTTATTTATTGCTTGTGTTATACACAAGCTTGATAAACTTATTCCAATTTCAAATTTTCTCAAAACCCTGTATCAGTAGACTCCTTTTTGGCATATATGTCACTTATGTAAAATACTTTATAGCACCTTTATATATGTTCTACACACTAAAATGTATTTCAATAATCATTAATGTATAAGGACTTCAAAATTTATAATAAATTGATTATAAATCCAAATTGAGTAAACTCAACTTTATTTGAACCAGTAGGTTATGCTCTTTTAGACAAAAATACTTGACTTCTTGAAATCTTATTAGAAAATGTCAGTCAAATATAATAACTTCAGTTTACAATAAAATAATTACAGAACTGCTATTTTCAGCCTTCCTATCTTGTTATTTCTGTAACTCATAAACCGTAAAATATTTTGAAATGTTTCTTTCACTAAAATTCACTTTAAAATGTTAAATACCTACTGTATTTATCTCATAATTAATTGATCATTTTGCATAGACATGTTTAATTGATTCTTATTTGCATATTACTTCTTATCAATAGATTCGGAGGTTTCAAAGTACGAGGAAGCTAATCCAGAGGTTGAGTGTGAACCATCACAGCAGCAAGGCAAGCATCTAAGCATATTGAACCTATGTCTTCAATAAATTGATTTGTTTGCGAAAACCATATCTATATGCATGTTTCAGTCCATTTAAAATGGGAAAACAGGTAGAGTCAATATTACCCAATTGTATGCATTTCCATTCCTTGGTTGTTGATTCCATGTTTTTACCTTGTCACCCTTGGTTAAGGACTTTGGGATACTTTTATTTTATCAAATGCTTAGCCATGCTTAATTCTAGACTTAGAAAAAAATCCGATAGATGGAGCTATCAGTTCAAAACTAGTTTAATACGAATAGATGGGTCAAAATCTGAAAAGAATAACTTCTGATTTATAATTGAGAATATTTTTGACTTGGACGGATGATAGGGCGATGACGGGATGGTGTTTCCCCGATGCATGTAGCTCTGTTTAGGTCGTTAAGGACCGAACATGTTGACGTCTATTCAAGCACCCTACGTACTTCCACACGCCGGGAATGGGACGGCTTAACTTAGTAGCACGGGAGGCTGTGGCCATCTACGCCCGTCTGTCAGTCATGAGGATGGTCTTTCCTTTGGAGGGCCTCGTGCGCGCCTGGTCTTGGCCGGAGGTGCCTCCCACGATGGTGAGCCCGCCTTAGTCACCGTGTGTGTGGCTAAGTCGTCGGGGGCCTAGACACAGTTTAGGTGGTTGGAGCTAAGTGTGGGAAAGGTTTTGTTGTGACCTCTAGTCCGCACTCAAAGTGTACTGTGTGGGTACTGACGGGTACGGATCAAACTAGAGTGTAGCCGTTTGGCTTTTATCATATCGTGTGGGCAAAGATGTACACCTCTGATCAGAGTATGAACTATTCGAATAGCCGTGTCCACGGTTACAGGACGACCTCTTGATGTGTTAGTCAGTCTATGTTAGCATCCAACTTGGGATATGTGGCTATATCATGACTTAGGATAGTCATATATGGATGGGTTTATATGAGAGGCTTTGGTGTTAAATATGACTTGGTTTTAGTCATGAAAGATGGTATGCTTGTGTAGCATATTTATTTAGGCAATGGTGGCCCATTGTTGATGTTAGAGCATGGGATTGTGCTCATTTTCACCTCTCTTTTAGAACATATTACTTGCTATCATGAAATTTCAGATTGCTATTTTTCGCAAATGCTTATAGTTTCAAGGTATTATTTTGCTCAATAAACTTAGCTTTATGCAAAACCAGATCAACATAGCCATATTCCTTGATGTAGAGACTAGCATTACTCCTTGGTACTATTAATATTGTGTAAGTCTGGCTAAGTACCATTCGTACCCACGCTGCATATTTTTAGGTGAGGATAACGACGATGTTGGTGTGGTCTACTATTATCCCATGGAGGGTGGCGAGGATAATGTGTAGTTGGAGTTAAGCTCTATCCCAGTCGGTTGCCTTGTGGGTCTAGAATGGCACCACTAGTTTTATCCTTTATGTTTACATTTCCGTTGCTATCTTTTGTGCTACTCTGTGATGAATTAGGGTGTGTGGACCCTCTATGTGATATATATAACCCTGCTGCACTTTTATCCATATTTAGAGTACTTGTGATGTTTATCAATTGCTTGCGATGAAAGTGTGAGGCTAGTCGCTTTCCTAGGGACTAGCAGAACATGAGTATGAGTTATGTATAATTGAGATGGTTGGGGGATAGCTATTGTGGTTCGAGTCCTCTGGGGTACGTATCGTGTTTGGTCGCCACCATCGAGTGGCTTGATGGGCGTATGACGGAGAGGACTGGCAAGCTATTCTTATGATTATCTTTTTTGTACACTTCTCGGCATTTCGGTTATTATATTGGAAGGGGTCAACCGTAATCATGGACACATTGAGGTCGAGTGGCTATTATGCGTGTATGGATCCCACTCGTCCAACAATATGTGGTGGTCGCGTTGGGCACTGGACGATATAATACTCGGGGTGTCCACAGTATATTCAAAGATTTATGCGACTATTTCGGTATCAAAATGTACTACGCTTTGGTGGCATACCCCCAGAGCAATGACCTCTGGATTTTACATGGCTGTGCTTGGTAGGTCAGTTTGGGACGGCTTATTCGGTAGTAGGCTAAATATATGAGTTCTTAAATAGCATGCCCTATTGGGTCGCTCGTTGGTCGCGTTAAAATCGCGATGCAGGTGCTATTTTATAAGAACCGATTAAATAATCAGATATGCTTCATGCTAATTCTATAGTCGGGTGTATACATCTGGGATCTGGGTATCTTGATTATTTTAAGGTATTGAGAATATATCCTTATAAGGATCAATAGTTGGTCTTCGTTAAAATTAGGGACGTAGGTATCTCTCAAGTACACCTCATTACATATTGGATTTACTCCATACTGATACTCCACTTACATGCTTATCCAAATTGCCTTGAGCAAAATTTCTAGCTAATATATAGCTGAAGAGTCCTATTTCTGAGAAACATATCACTCGGGAAAGATTTAAAGGTTAAAGATCTTTGACTTTATGTTTAATTATCTCCCAATTAAGCACAAAGTCGGGGGCTACACCTAATAGGTGCGCCTATTCGGCGCACACTATACATCTATGAAGCCCTTCATAGCCTCATTGCCAGTTGACATGAAGTAGGACTCGGGAGAAGAAGCACTCGGATAATGAGTACTCGAGAGCAAAGCACTCAGGAATCTCTTCACCATGGACGATGAGCACTCAGCGTCAGCTGTGACTAAATTCTAAAAGTCTCAAGGGCTACTGTGGAGGCCATGGGCCCCGGGTACCTCAAGGAAGGCAATTACGACTACTCGGACAGAGGGTGTTCCGGTCCCTACAATTAGAGATAGAGTAGGACTAGGCTTCATATAACCTTGCATGACAAGGAAAGGGATATAGTCCTAGCCAGATACTCTATGTACTGATAAGGAAAGCCCTTGGTCGTATCCGACTGGGTTTCCTCCCCTGTAATCCTCATCCCTCCAGTATATAAGGAGGGGTAGGGAGCCCCCTAGGGCATATGAGGATCTCACCAGAGAAACCTCAAAGGCAATACACAACAGCTAGAAGTAGGGTATTACCTCACCTCGAGGGCCTGAAACAGGATAAATTGTTTCATGTTCCTTTGCAATCCATCAAGTTTAGGTTTTATGAGTAGCCCCATATTATTATTGCCGATATAAAACATCGACACAGCCAATCACCTGGGGACGGTTCACAATGGCATTCCGGAGGACGCACGTACCAGCTAGGATCATGGCATTGAACAAATGAGAGTTCAAGGATCTGAAATAAGGCAACCGTTCCGTGACAGAGTACCTTCATGAGTTCAATCGCCTGGCAAGATATGCATCGGAGGATGTGCGGGATGATGAAGATAATAGGAGAAGTTCTTGGTAGGTCTCAACCCCGAGCTGTTGGTTTAGTTAATCACCAGGGACTATGTAGATTTCCAGAGGCTAGTTGATAAGGCCATTCGCTAGGAAGCCAAGCACAAGGAGATCGATGCCATCAAGTGTTGCATGGCCAACTTCAAGTCTTAACAAGGCCCAAGCCAATGACACCGGTACACTACTCCTTATCTGGGTGGATCCTCATCGGGCTCACAGAACCACCAAGCTCCTCAAACTCGACCTCAGTTCATTAACAGGCCAGCTCCGCCATAGCAAAACAACTCCGTTCCTCACGGACCAACTGCGGTCATAGCCCAGTCTTCTGGGGGAACCATACGTAAGGACGGTAATGGAAAGGTTCTCCTCTGTTTCAACTGTCAAGAACTAGGGCACTTCACTGACAAATGCCCGAAGCCCAAGCGTCCACAAGGACAGGCACCTCTCCGCAACAACAACAGCAGCAACACCACAAGGAGCCGTGTCAATAATGTCACCGCTGAGGATGTATAGGCTGCTCCGGATGTCATAGTTGGTACGTTTCTTGTTAACTCCGTACCCGCTACAGTTTTATTTGATTCTGGAGCTACACATACATTCATATCAAGAAGATTTGTGGGGAAATATGGTTTAAGGGTAGAAGGCCTTAGGAATGATATGGTGATCACTACCCCTGGTGGACAAATGCTAGCTCAGCATTTTTATCCTTCTGTGTCCGTAGAAATCTAAGGGGTTTCTTTTTAGGCCAACCTAATCCTTCTGGACACCAAAGACCTAGATGTCATACTAGTGATGAACTAGCTTGCCAAATTCCATGGAGTACTGGATTGTGCCAGGAGAACGGTTATCTTGAGTAATGGAGCAGATCAACCAGTAGCCTTCTATGCAAAACCCACATGCTCGACACAACAGACGTTGCATCAACTCAGTTTGGGGGAGATCCCTGTGGTTAAGGAATATCCCAATGTGTTCCCTGACAATTTATTTGGAATGCCACCGGAAAGGGAAATTGAGTTTCGGTTTTAGATGGCAAACTTATACCATATTTAAACATTTTCAAACATCCGTAGGTAATTGACCAAGACTTACATCATTTTGATTCAAGGTAAACATAAGAGCAACTAAAGTATAGTTAGAGCCGCCTTAAGTCATTAAGAATTAATTTTACAAAAGTAATGAACCTGATTTGTTTGAAATGCACTAATATCTAATAAAGTTCCTACAATAAGAAGTTTTCATTCACTAAAATTTTCCCTATTGCCTTTGAGCACAACCTTTTGCCCATACCATATTGACCATTCTTTCCTCATGAAAATAGATAATATTATGTTGTTATTAAAAAGAACTGCAAACATGGTACCTTAGGCAACTTACCATCCATCAGTTTCTAAACCAGTACAGTAGACCAAAACCTAGATTACCTCATTCCTTCACCCAGTCAGACTCGAATCTCGGGGACGAGATTCATTTTAAGGGGGGTAGAGCTATAACATACCCAAATTTAGACTTTTGAAATTTTAACTGAAATAGATTAATAAAGAGCCCTTGAAAGTAAAATCCTATAGTTTCTTTACAAGGGAGTAAAATGGGAGTTAGATTGACTAGAGTAAATCTTAAAAAGGGTACGCTAAAACGTTTATAGTCAAAATTTCAATTTACTTAAAAACTCACCCTAGGTAAAAATATAAAAATGTAAGGGAATATAAAACACAGCACCAGAAATCTGTAATACAAATTCCTAAAACCTTCCTTGGGTCAATGGAAAATGGGAATAATACATCCTCAATTATGCATAAGAAATTTGACTAAATTAAAATACGTAGGGATTGGTGTATAAAACTTTAAGAGTTAAATTATGGAAATAGAAAGTATAAAATGCGGAGATAAATAAATTCATCACAATGTCTTGTGCGTGTCTTCCTTTGATTGTTTTTTGATCTTAAAGTGCATCTCCATAATAGGATGCATATGCATTTGTATAGTCTAAGGAATCACAAAAAAAAATAATTGGTTTAACATAAAATCATGGAAAAATTCCTATAAACACTATCCAACATAATTAATCCACTGTAAATTTTATATAATTTTATCAATTCAATTGGTACTTCAACAAAATCTTTCAAATCAGCAAAACTAGGAAGCTATCTAAAATAAATTGGTTTACTTCTTAAATTTACCAAATAAAAATAAAAACCCTCCTACCAAAATGTGTATCATAATGTATCTTAAAACCAGAAAATTTGGTGTGATTTAATTATCAAAGGAAACACATGAAATGATAAGTGCAAAGCCCTAGAGAATAAAAGAGACTGCAAAAAACTTTGTCACTATGCCTGTTTCATCTTTTTGCCACATTAAAAATATAAAGCCCCTAGCCTCCGAACCTGCTAGGTTAGTAGAGCATATGACCATCTACACACATGAATTTTTTCACCCCCAGAGACCCTCTGTAACTCGGTGAAATTGTCAGTGGAAGACAACCAGTTAACACAATCCCCCACACTTTGTCTCTAGAAGCTTCTCTCCCATCTTTCACAACCATGTGGAACCCTTTGACTTCCTGGACCCACCTGCTAGCTGGAGACACCACCCTAGCTCGCCCGCCGCTCTGGAACATGTGCCACGTGGCCTCCATGCGTCAATGCCACCATCTGCCACCTTGGCCGACGACCTCCACGTCAAACTCCACCATTTGAGATAATACCTCACCATTAGCAACTCCTCCTCAGCCTAATCGCGTTCCAGGGAGAAACCGAGGGAAACCACCTCGAAATCACCGAGAATGTCACCATCATTACTGGCGTAGCCAAGTGTTCGATAGCCACCATCCTCGCTCTGGTGAGCTTCGCCATAAACCAAGCCTAGGAACATGATCCACACAGCATGCCTAACATGCTGGTCTATTTGCGCCTTATTCCATGCAGGTTGGAGTCATGGCGTAGCCGTCGTCTTCGTCTTTAGTCCCGGGGCGCCGCCGCCAAGACATCGTCACTGTTCTGGACAACCTGAACTACCGTAGGGCGAGCAGCTTCGCTAGCATCTTTCCCTTGACTACCTCAGCCAATCGCCCGAGGAATCCCCAAGAACCAAGCCTCCACAAAGGAGAACGGCCGTTGTCTTCCCTAGCTCAACTTCTGAGCTGCGCTGTCGATTACTCCGCCCATGGTGAGCTTGAACTCAATTCCTCGCACCAATAGCTTCTATAGGACCTCACTAACCTCCTGGACAGTTCTTCTTGGCAACTAGATAGCCAGGTAAAGTCAATGCCGTCGCCTCACCATTTTCGCCATTGTTGAACCATCTCGGACACCGTCGCCATCGACCAAGCCTTTTCGTGCCCTGAGAGCACCTTGGTGAGTCTCCTGGGGTCCCTTAGGAGCTCTTGCATGCATCCATTTGGACTAAATCAAGCCGTAGCTCCACTTTCACCTATAGCCCGAACCGAATCGCCGCTCGTGTCGCTGCTGCCACTAGCCTGGTCCACCTCTAGCCGTGAAATGAGCACCCATGGGTCCATGTCGAAGACTTCTACATTTTCTCTTTTGGCCATGCCGTGAAATTCCCCTCCGTTCGCCGCCGGTGAGACCAAATGCGGTCGACGCCCATGCTGCTCCCTTCTATACAGAGCATAGGGGCTTTATTTTGAAATTTTGAATAAAACCAGGGTTCACACTGCAAAAATTCCTTATCACTAACAAAGGACTAAGGATCTATGAGTAATTAAACAAAAAATGAAGGACACTTAATGAAAACTGATTTAAACATGTGCTAAGGACTCCGGATTAAAACTCTAGATCTTCCGTGGGGTTTTCTGAAAACTTTACACACTTACATGTGGAGCTGGTTGGATTTAAAATGACAAAAAAAAATAAAAATCATTTAAAGGCTTTTCTATTGAACTGAAAAATACCCAAACTTCAAAAATGCATAATAAATTCATTTCAACTCCTAATGAAGCAAACTAAAATTTGTTAGAACCACAAAATTGTGAAATTTATTTCTAAAAACTGAAACATGGACTCTCTATAGAGAAAACACTTCTAAAATTTTGTATAACATAAAATGTGCCACACCTTGTAAAATCCATAAGAAATTCATATTGGCACCAAAAATTATGAACTTAGATTTGTTGGACATGTAAAAATATGCACTTTATTTGTGCAGATTCAAATCTGGTACAACCAATACAGAGAACACATCTAAAAATAAGTATAAATTATAAATACCTTGGGTAGTACATAGAGTGTATAATAACTTCTAAAATTAATAGAAAATTCATGCTAACTCCAAATAAAGTGAAATAAGATTTGTTGTACTCATAAAATTTGACTCTCTACCACTGTGATGTAAGATTTGGTCAAAATCACCAAATAAAATACCTCCAAAATACACATGATGTATAAATAATGTATTCTACCATATTTAGGCTTCAAACCCTTATGACTTGCATATACTAAATTATACAATTGAAATTCTTTTACCACAATTCATCCTAAGCTATACTAAATATCACTGTAAAGTCAAGATTTACAAAACCACCTTCCAAATCGCATGTATAATTAAAGTGCACGTATAAATACCGTAATCGTGTACATAACTTCTAAAATACATAGGGAATTCATATTAGCTCCAAATAACATGAATCAATTTTCTTAGTTTCACAATAATTTGCTATTTAATTCTGTAAACAGAAGGTTAACTAAAGCTAGTATGAAAAGCACCTTCATGATTTATGCAAAAGATAAATATATTGTATAGGAAATAAAATGTACAAGAATTTCTAAAATACCAAGGAATTATCTTAGCCCCAATTAAGATAAGTTAAATGTAAATGAGTTTACACCACATCACTCTAAAATTTCGTAAAGTTAGATCTCATAAGAGCCTAGTTCTAATATACATATACTAAAAACACGTATAAATACCTAAATTCGCAAAATTTACATCTTCTAAATAAAAGTGGACAAAATAGAAATTCCTTCACCAAAAATCATACAAAGCCAGTACCAACTAGGGGTAAAAATGGTTCGGATATTTTCCACTAACCGTCCGAAATTTCAAATACGGATAGGATAGGTCGGATAATTCTCGGATAATCTCGGATTCGGAAACAAAAATGGATAATTTTTCTCGAATACGGATACGAATACAGTAAAGGCATTATCCGATGGATTCCGGAATCGGTCGAAAACTATCTGGACAAATTTTCAGATATCCGTAGCTTTTTTTCCTTTTTTTTGTTTTTTATCATTTTAAAAATAAAGAAATGGTCTCTCAAAATAAATAAATGGAAATTAATTATAGGCAGAGTGTGGGCACCCCGGAAATGCATTATAGAGAGTAACTACTATGACAACGCGAAATATCTAGATGGATGGGATCTCAAATAAAACCTGAATAAATGCGGTAACCATCCATCCTCATCGCAGCCTTGTCATAATATTTACCCACCCACAATACAAGTCCAAAGCACCGAATTCAGAAATAAAGAGATATTTGAAGAGTTGATTCACCAGTCCCAAACGGCGAAGTGTGCCCGTCAAACCACACGAAGGCGGCGACCAAACACGATACACACTTCTAGGGACATGGTCTACGGTTGAACCAACGTCCATGCATCTCATCATTTCTAAATTCATACTCATGTTCAGCTAATCCCCAGGAAAACGACTAGCCTCACACTTTCATTATAAGCAATTGATAAACATCACAAATACTCTAAATATGGATAAACGAGTAGCAGAGTTATAAATATTACATAGAGGGTTCACACCCTAATTCATCACAGAGTATACAAAATATAGCAGCGGAATATCAACACAAAAGATACGACCAGTGATGCCATACCCAACCACAGGGCAACCGACTGGAGATAGAACATAACTTCGACTACAAATTATCCTCACCACCCTCGGTGGGATAATAGTAGATCACACCATGTTCGCCAATATCCTCACCTGAAAGATGCAGCGTGAGTACAACAAGTACTCAGCTAGACTTATATGATATTAAGTACAAAGGAGTAATGCTAGTCTCTACATCAAGGAGTATGGCTAGGTTGATCTGATTTTGCATAAAGCTGATTTTATTGAGCAAGTAATACATTTGAAACATAAGCATTTGCGAAATAGTTCAATCTGAAAATTCAGGACAGCAAGAATATAGTTCTAAAAATGGAATATAGATGAGCATAATCCCATGCTCTAACATCAACAATGGGCCACCATTGCCCAAACAATTATGCTACACAAGCATATCATTTTTCATGACTAAACCAAGTCATATTTAATAATAAAACCTTTCATATAAAACCATTCATCATTTAACATCAAAAATGCCTTATATAAACCCATCCATCCATGACTATCCTAAGTCATGGTAACCACATATGTCCCAAGTTGGATGCTAACATGAGTAACTAACACATCAAGCGATCGTCCTGTAACCGTGGACACGGCTATTCGAATAGTTTTTACTTTGATCAGAGGTGTACATCTTTACCCACACGATGTGGTAGAAGCCAAACGGCTACACTCTAGTTTGATTCGTACCGGCCAAGTACCCACACTCTACACATTGAGTGCGGACTAGAGGTCACAACAAAACCTTTTGCACGCTTAGCCCCAACCACCTAAACCACGTCTGGGCCCCCGACGACTTAGCCCCACACACAGGGTGACTAAGGCAGGCTCACTGTCGTGGGAGGCACCTCCGGCCACAGCTAGGCGCGCTCGAGGTCCTCCAACGGAAATCCCTCCTCACGACTGATGGACGGACGTAGATGGCCACAGCCTCCCGTGCTACTGAGTTAAGCCGTCCCATTGTCGGCGTGTGGAAGTACGTAGGGTGCTTGAATAGATGTCAACATGTTCGGTCCTTAATGACCCAGACGGAGCTACGTATTAAACTAGTTTCGAACCGATAGCTCCATCTATCGGATTTATCTAAGTCTAGAAATAAGCATGGCTAAGCATTCGGTAAAATAAAAGTATTTCAAAGTCCTTAACCAGGGGTGACAAGGTATAAACATGGCATCAATAATCAAGGAATGGAAATGCATACAATTGGGTAATATTAACTCTACCCATTTTCCCCAATTTAAACAGGCCAAAACATGCATATAGATATTACCTTTGCAAACAAATCAATTTATCGAAAATATAAGTTCAATATGCTTAGATGCTTGCATAGTAGATCACACCATGTTCGCCGATATCCACACCTGAAAGATGCAGCGTGAGTACAACAAGTACTCAGCTAGACTTATACGATATTAAGTACAAAGGAGTAATGCTAGTCTCTACATCAAGGAGTATGGCTAGGTTGATCTGATTTTGCATAAAGCTAATTTTATTGAGCAAGTAATACATTTGAAACATAAGCATTTGCGAAATAATTCAATCTGAAAATTTAGGACAGCAAGTATATAGTTCTGAAAATGGAATATAAATGAGCATAATCCCATGCTCTAATATGAACAATGGGCCACCATTGCCCAAACAATTATGCTACACAAGCATATCATCTTTCATGACTAAACCAAGTCATATTTAATAATAAAACCTTTCATATAAAACCATTCATCATTTAACATCAAAAATGCCTTATATAAACCCATCCATCCATGACTATCCTAAGTCATGGTAACCATATATGTCCCAAGTTGGATGCTAACATAAGTAACTAACACATCAAGCGGTCGTTCTGTAACCGTGGACACAGCTATTCGAATAGTTCTTACTCTGATCAGAGGTGTACATATTTACCCACACGATGTGATAGAAGCCAAACGGCTACACTCTAGTTTGATTCGTACCGGCTAAGTACCCACACTCTACACATTGAGTGCGGACTAGAGGTCATAACAAAACCTTTTGCACGCTTAGCCCCAACCACCTAAACCATGTCTGGGCCCCCAACGACTTAGTCACGTGCGTGCGTGGTAACTAAGGCGGGCTCACCGTCGCGGGAGGCACCTCCGGCCAAAACCAGGCTCGCTCGAGGCCCTCCAAGGACTCTCCGTCCTCACAACTGACGGACGGGCGTAGATGGTTACAGCCTCCCGTGCTACTGAGTTAAGCCATCCCATTCCCGGCGTGTGGAAGTACGTAGGGTGCTTGAATAAACGTCAATATGTTCGATCCTTAACGACCCAGACGGAGCTACATGCATCAGGGAAACACCATCCCGTCATTGCCCTATCATCCGTCCAAGTCAAGCATGTTCTTAATTATGAATCAGAAGTTATTCTTTTCAAATTTTAACCCATCTATTCGTATTAAACTAGTTTTAAACCAATAGCTCAATCTATCGGATTTTTCTAAGTCTAGAATTAAGCATAGCTAAACATTCGGTAAAATAAAAGTATCCTAACCAGGGGTGACAAGGTAAAAGTATGGTATCAACAATCAAGGAAAGAAAATGCATACAATTGGATACAATTGGGTAGTGTTGACTCTACCCATTTTCCCCTTTTAAATAGACCGAAACATGCAAATAGATATTGCTTTCGCAAACAAAATAATTTATTGAAAATATAGGTTCAATATACTTAGATGCTTGCTCTAGATGCTTGCCTTGCTACTGCGATGGTTCACACTCAACTTCTGGTTCTTGCTCCACGTACTCCGAATTGTCTGAATCTACCGATAAAAAGCGAATATGCAAATAAGACGCCATTAAATATGTCCATGCAAAAATGATCAATAAATGCTGAGATAAAAACAGTAGGTAGGGCATGTCCTAACAAGATTTTAGGAGAAAGAACCAAGTCATTTGCATCTCTAGATTAGGAGATACAAAAATAACAAGACCCTAAGGCTGAAAACGGCAAAAGCCAAAACTATAGGAAAAACCCTAAGTGAAAAATATATACTTGCATTCTTTAGTAGGATTTTATGAGTGTGAGAATTTTTATGTGAAAATACATATCTTCCTGGTTCTGACAAAATTTGGTTCACTGAAATTTAATTTAAAATAATTTAGTTGTAAATTTTACAAGTTTATCAAAAAGAAAGGTTAGAAAATACTTAGGCCTATTTTGAGAGGTAGATTTGTCAAATACAAATTGTCCACAGTAAGGGTTACAATTTTCTGAGTTAAAAAAAAGTGGTTTCACATTTTTAGCAGTTAGGATGAATTTTCTAGAAATTTATAAACTTCTAGGTTATAAAGATGTATATAATAGATATTTCCATTTTTAGAGAAAAATCCTACACAAAAGTTCTCACTTTTTATTTTACAAAATTAAAGAGAACATTTTTATGAATCCATAGAAATTTGGTTCACCTCAAAAGGAGTTATAATGGATTTTTATAGAAATATTTCAAGTTCATAAGCACAAAATAAGTTATTTTTGCTTCATATTATTTTATGGATATTTTCTATACAGAAGTGGTCATATTTTATTGGACAGAATTAAAGTTTACAAATTTATAGAGCTAAAAAAATTGGTTTCACTCAAAAATGAGTTAAAATGAATTACTTATGAATTTTTGAAGTTTACCCATTTTCCAGTTATGCAATAAATCAAATATTGTTTTTCTCGGATTTTCCTTTATCTCTTTTTCTCTTACAGGTGGGGCCCGCTCGTCAGAGAGACAGAGCAGAGCAGGCACAGCTCGGGCGCGGCCAGAGGCGCTCTCGCTGGCGCCGGCAGCGAGGGAGGCCTCGGCTGCGGTCGGGGCCAAAAGGAAATAGGAAGAGGCTAGCACGGCGAACCAATCCCAGGCGGCGTGGTGGTCGGAGATGGCGTAAGGCTCGCCGGCGACGAGTGCGAGCGGCGGCCGTCCTCGGGTGCACGTGCATGTGCCGATTAAGCCGCAAATCGAGCGAGGCAAAACATGTAGAAGTATCCGGGGGCCTCCAGGGAGCTCACCGAGATGTCTCCCGAGGCCGGCGAGCTCTGGACTACTCTGGCGGTGGAGAGGGGATCTTGCGGCGGTGTCCGGCTGGAGAGGAAGAAGAAGAAGCCGATCTCCCTCGTCGATGCTCGGTTCGGGTTGGGCTTGGGGCGCTGGGCTGCTGGAGAGAAGGCGAAGGTGATGGCACGATGGCTCAGGCCAAGACTGACTGTGCCGGCCGGAACGGCGACGCGAGCTGGCGGCGGCTTCCGGTGCATGCGGCAGAGCGCGCCATGGGCTCGAAAGACGCGGCCGTGTTCTCGCTAATCCGCTGCACGAAGTGGAGCAAGGTCAAAAGAGAATTTGTGCAGCATGAAGAGAGGAAGACAGAACGTGAGTTAGATGGGGATGACGACGACCTGGCGACTTGCGGCGAGGTGGTCTTCTTCTCGGCCGGTGAGGAGGACGAGGGCGAGGAGGGCGAGGATGAGCTCTCCCTCTCGGTTTCTTGGCACTGGAGTGGTGAATGGAGGCAGGCGACGCAGGCTAGGGGGATTGGAGGCGAGAGGAGGAGCGGTCGGCGACGACACATATTGAAAACGTGGCGATCGGGCTCTGCCGAAGCTCTGAGCTGGACTGGGGTTCCCTCCCTGGCGTGGGCTGGCTTCACCAGGGTTGGGGCAAGCCATAGGGGCTGACAGGTGGGTCCAGGTCGGAGCCAACTAGGTGGATGTGAGGAGGAGGGGTAAAACAGTGAGTGCAAACGAAAAATTTCACGATTTTCCAGGGATTTCTCTCTCAAATTTTGGCTGGGCGAACAATGGTGCTAGAGGTGTGATAAAATTGCACCAAAATACAGGGACGAAGTATTAGGTACCTAGTTTCTATTTTTCAAAGTTTCAACCAAAAATTCCAAGTATTTTGGTCACAGAAAAAATATGAAAAAAGTCCTGGCTGAGATTTGGATGAATTTTTAAGGGGTCAAAAAGGACAGCAAAAATTCTGGAAAATTTATATTAATTAATGATAAATAATCTAGTATTTGAATAAATTATTTTCCATATATGTTTCTCTGATGTTTGCTGCACTGTTAGGAGTTGGTCTATTTTTGCCGATAAGGTTTAATTATTGAGGGTTTAAATATTGCAAACTTTATCTTGCAAGAAGTGACAATGCAAAAATTTAAGTTGTGCACTCTAATGACAGTAGGGTATAACACTAATTATCTGGAATTAAATTTAGGGTTGTGACAAAGATTCCAAAGAAAAGGCATAGTATGGCTTATTTGCATAAATCAACATTTAAAACCTTTTTATTTAAAAGCACTTTAAAACAGAAGAGTTTAAAAGCACTTTAATAACACTCCCATGCAGTCAAGGCCTAAAACCATAACTCCCCAAACTGGAGTTATCAAGATTTCATCATTTATTATTATTAATGAGTAGTGTGGGACTAATCACAGAAAACATTGCTAGGCCCACCCATTAACCGCGGGCACGGCTATTCGAATAGTTTTACTCTGGCCAAAGGTGTACCCATTGTCACGTCCGGATTTTTCGCTTTCTATTCTTTTTGTCCAATTGCGAAAATTCACCCTTGGTTTATTCGCCTAAAATAGCTTAATAAAAAATTCCATAATAGAAAGGATTTAATATGATTAAATAATTAATTACAGTATGATTTGTTTCCGTTTGCTTAATCAGGTTTATTTGGATTTCGGAAATGAAGCTCATTTCCTAATTTATTTTTCCCCTGACTCTAGACTCTAATTTTCGCATCCATATAAATTCCTAGTTTTCCGGAGGTCCAAGTTCATTCTCCATTCCTCCAAATAATTCTAACAAATTTAAAAGATCTGAATTCAGCAATTTCCGCAAAGCCCCTGTCATTTTTCCTTTTCTTTTCCCTTCCTTTCTCTTTTTCCACTCAGGCTCCTGCCTTTCTCTCTTTTTCTATTTTTTTTCTTTTCCTCTTCTTCTCCTACCTTCGGCCAGGCCGAACCGCCGAAGGCCTGCCTGCCTGCCTCCTCCGGCCGCCGGGCCCGGCCCGCCCCTGCGCCACGCCGCCTGGCCCCGGCCTGCTCCTGCCGCCGCCGCGCCGAGCCCGGCCCAACCGCCTCCACCCGCGCCGCCGCGCCGCCTGGCCTAGCTACTCCCACGCCGCCCGGCCTCCAGGCCTGTGCCGCCGGCCTCCTCCGCCCTAACCGCCGCTCGCCCTAGCTGCGCCGAGCCGCCTATATATATGTATGTGTGCACAGCCGGTGTCGTTTTCCTCTTTTTTCGAAGCCGCCGACGACGCCGTCATCTGTTCCTCTTTCCTCCGAAGTCGCCGCCGCCGCCATCTGCTTCCGAAGCCGCCGCGCCGTCCTCTTCCTCCGCCGCCGACGCGCCGCCTAGCCTGCGCCGACGCCCCGACGCCGCCGGTGAGCATCGCCCTGCGCTGGCCTTCCTCCGTCGCCCGCGTCCTGTCTCCTCGCCGGTGTCTTGTCTCCCCGGCCGACGATGCCGCCAGCGCCTGCGCCCTGCTCTCGGCCGACGCTGCCGCCGCCGCCGGTCTGCCGCTCGCCGACGCCGCCGCCGCCCGGTCCGCCGCCCCGGCGCCGTGGCCCTGCGCTGCCGGCTGGCTGAGGCCAAAGCAGCCGGCAGGCTCTGTGTTCCCTTGTGTCTTTGACACGTGGGACCCGCCTGTAAAATCTCCTGTTGATCCACACCGTTAGATTTCCCTAGATTAAATCTCTGCCCTAGGTTTTCCTAATCCATTCTTGCCACATCACCTCGCCACATCATTGCCACATCGTCCAATCCAGTACGTGTGTCGTCACGTGACGTCCACGTCGTTTGGTCTACTATATCTTTCAATTCTCCCGGTCCATAGACCGAATTGGACCGAGTCCGTCATGCACCATATCACTGACCGATGGTCCCCGCTTCTTTTCTTCCACAAAAATAATTCAATTTCCGAATTTAAAATCTAGGGAATATTCTAGGAATATTCTTTCTCTTTTTCTCGGATTTTTCCTAATTTCCAAACTTCCGGAGTTCATATCTCATCCATCCGGACTCCGATTCGACCCGTTCTTTCTCCTAAATTCTTCTAAAATCGAGCTCTACGTCCTGGTTCAGTTGGTTATTTTAATTGATATTATTTTAGACATTTTTCTTGTTATTTATTTATTTTCGTTGCGAACGTATAAACGCGGAAGCCGAGAAGCAGTTCGCCGCCGAAGACGCAGAGCAAGGCAAGTGCACCTGTCGGAGGATGAAACCTCGACGGCGGGAAGTCGGGTGACCCCCCTTTTGAGATTCGGCCAGGGGAGTAGTTCTCAGGCGAAGCCGGCGTCTGGGTGCAGAAGAAAGATACGCGAAGGAGACGATGAACCGCACACTCAGAGGAGACACGAGGATTTATACAGGTTCGGGCCGCCGGAGCGTAATACCCTACTCCTGTGTGTATGGCTATGAGGTGGATGAATGTAGTATGGTGATTACAAGGTGAAGCCAGCTCACGGCCGGAGCCGGAGAAGAGGAACGGTGGCTAGAGAATAAGCTTGGGAGCAGGAGACAGGGAAAGCTCTCTCCAGTTCGGCCCCTCCCTTTGCCTGTGGCTTGGATCCTCCTTTATAAAATCAGGGGAGTCCACAGTGCCAGTGCATGGGAGAGCTAGGTATGATTTGTCTTGTCAAAGCCTTATCGCCGTCTTGTCTTGCACGTCCGCCTGCTGCGTCCACGCCGGGTAGGTCGGCTGCGGGGGACGGCTGGAGCGTGGAGACGTGACGGTGTACGCCTCCAAGTCAAAAGGTTCTGACTGTGAACAGCGGTTGCACAGTGAAAAGAGCCTCCGTAGTCAAAAAGGCTTCTGACTGCATAGTAGAGTGTCCACGGGGAGCCATGACGAGGCGCCCACGCGTGGCAGAGCAGGCGACAGAGTCGACAGGCCTGTCGCCTCGTCATTAATGTAGGTAGTTGGGGAGTGGTGCGCTCAAGTCAACCTCGTGCCCGGCACGGAGTGCTCCGCGCCGGCACCCGGGACAGAGGCAGTCGGCACCCGGGAGCCGAGGCGGTCGGCACCCGTGACCGACACCGGGGTCCCGGAGCCGGGGGGCTTGGTGCCCGGGGCCCGAACCGAGGCGGTCGGCACTCGGGAGCCGACACCGGGGACCCGGGACCGGGGACTCGGTGCCCGGGACCAAGAGCGGGGACCCAGGACTGGGAGCGGGGACCCGGGACCGGGGAACTCGGCGCCCGGGCCCGGGGCTGATGCTGCCGTGCCCGAGTCTCGGGCGATGTCGCCGGACCACGGGCCAGAGGAAGCGCACCGGGGGAGCACTCCCGGACCGGGGGAAGGCACTCCCGGAACCGGGGCCCGGGCAGCTTCCGTGCCCCGGGCACTTAGCAACTGTCGGTCGCCACTTGTGCAGATTGTGAGCCCGGAGGGGCTGACGTGGCCGGAGATCCACGCGTCCCCGCAGAACGTGGGACCCCCAGTCCCACTTCACCGACAGTGGCCCCTGGCCCTGTTGCTCGGCCGGGATTAGCCCCGGGCAGGAACAGGGCCACGTCTTGAAGAAAAGAGGGGACGCGGGGTCCGCCTGGTTCGCCATGGACTTGACGTAGCTTGACGATTTGTTGATTTCAGACGCGATACGTACCCGGGAACCGGGCTGAAAACATGGAACGAGGTGTTGAGGAAGGCCGGCGGCAGCGGTCGTGATGGCGAGGCAGCAGCTTGTCGCCCGTACTGTCGCCACCGAGTTCTTCGTGGTGACCGCTGGTCGGAGGCCGCGGCAGCAATGAGGCGCGTCGTCCATTTGGAGGCTGCCACCTAATCCGCCGCCGATGAGTTCTCCCGCGCCTGGCCCGAGATGGAGGCGCGGGAGAAGGAAACACTCTCCCGGGAAGAACGCGTCCGGGCCCCAGAGGCTGGGCTCGCGTCCCGGGGGTGTGAGTTCGGCGTGCGCGAGGGAGTCGCGGTTGTTCGCGAGAAAGTCGCGGTGGTTCGCGAGGTGTTCGCGGCAGATCGCGAGGACGTCGCGGCGGTTCGCGAGGACGTCGCGGCGGTTCGCGAGGAAGTCTCGGGAGGCCGTGGTCGAGCCCGCTGCCCCGGAGGCAGGGTTCTTCGACCGCGGCGACCATCTCGTAGAGCTGATGCCTGACGAGGAGGTTGAGGAAGACGCCGGTTTCCTTCTGACGCTATGCGCGGGCGCCTTCGGGGTCCGGGGGCCCTCCATGCCCCCGGGCGCCCTTCTTCTGTCGTCGTCCGGGGTCCGGTCGGAAGGAGGCCAGCGACCTCTCCCCGTGCGACGGCGTCTCCGGGCCTCGCTCGTGCTTGCGCTCCGGTTTTGCCTGTCTTTGTAAAAAGAGAGATGTTTGCATATGTATATGGTCATGTTTATACTTTTCGTACCTTGGTTTATTGTGTTGTTCGGAGGTCGCTTGTACTCGGGGTCCCGTGTCTGGGGACGTCGAGTATCGGGCGCCGTCCGACATCGAGGGCCAGCAACTGCGAACAGCCGTAGGGTGTGAGACCCCTGTCCGGGCCCCGGCGCAGCCGCTTGCCCCGGGAATTCGGGCTCCTGCCCATCTTCCGGGTCCCGGGGGCCCTCCGCGCCCCCGGGAACCTAGGCTGACCATGCAAATAGAGGAAGAATACAAGTTGAGTGGTATGTAAAGTTGGATAAGGTTACGTATCTGGGTATTGCGAAGGGCGGCATGGCTTCGCGAGCACCATCCCGGGACCGGGGGTGTTGTTCTCCCTCGGGAGCGCCGAGCATCGGGCCGATCCGCTGTGAATCGCCGTCGTGCCCAGGTCCCCGGGGGCCCGGGGCCTGGCACCAAAGTGCCGCGGGCGCCCGAGCGCGAGACTTGCGGAATTGGTTGAGGCTCGGTCGCTTCCGTCTTCCGGATTCGGGGGTCCTTCGTGCCCCCGGGCCCCGTTGGCCTAGGGAGCACAGCGATGCCGCGACGACAGGCTCTACATGATGAACCGTGAGAGCACTTGGCTCGTTCCCTTATCCATTCCCTGTTGCGAGCCGTTGCGTCTACCACCTCTTAGGGGCCTCTTCGCGGTCGTGACCGAGCGGAGGAAAGGATTGCGCATAAGGAATCTACCCCCTAGCAGCGGAAAAAACCGAGCCCGAAGCCAACCAGAGCGGGGCACCGCAAGCCGGGGCTTAGACGATGTCCGGGGTTTAGCAGATGGGATACGGTAGCTCGCTGGTAAGGAATAGATGCTTAGGCGCAATACCTAGCCACCGCATGGGCGCGACCCGATTATGCCCCCGGGGGGAGATCGCCACGATCGCGACACAAAGAAAGGATAAGGGCACGAGCCCGGAAACGATAATAAAAGCATTACTATGGAAAGCGAATGCACATCGGCCTCGATCAGTTCTGAGGTTTAGAGGCACTTACAGGATGTGCTTTCAGATAGTATTTGTGAAGATGCTCCCAGGCTTACCAAGCCCGGTTGGGAAGTTCCGATCACCAGGGAGGGCCTTCCACGGGGGAAGATTTCATTCCGACCCGTACGAAGATACGGCGGAGATTCGAACCCCAAACCTGAAGTGATCGGGCCCGAACCTGACGCCAAAGGTAGCGCTTGAGGCCTTGCTGGTAACGAGCGACGCGGAGCGGAGTGCGCCACCTTTGTTCCTCGAGGAAGTGGAGGTTGTTGAGATGCATATCGTCGTGGTTGGTGTCTGTCGATGTAGTGCTGTAGCCGGGAGCCGAAGGAGAGTCCTGGTGACAGAACGACTTCGGCCCGGTACACCAGGAAGAAACTAGGTCTCCCCGGGGGTCCAGCTAGGTGTGGTACGAATCGTCCCCAGGACCGCTGGGAAAAAATATACTCTGCACATAGTGAACTGTGAGAGCGTCCGGTTCGTTCCCTTGTCCATCCCATGCTACGAACGCAACACATGGGAAACGACGAAAGGAACGAGGCCGGGAAGGATATAAAAAACATTGCTTATGTAAAATGCATATACATGGGGCCCCGGCCAGTGCTGAGATCTTGGAGAAATCTGACGCTGGCCCGGGCTTACCGCAACTTACAGGGCGTTTATACAGACAGATTCGTGGAGATATTTGTTGTGCCTGGGGATGGAGCTCGGACTCGCTTCCCTCGCAAGCCCGAGTCCGGCATGTGCTCGGGACCCGGGGGCCCCGGCTAGCGCTGAGGATACGTGTCCGGGACCCGGGGGCCCCGGACTGAAATACGGTTTTGATATAAGCCGGGTTCCGGGGGCCCGGGCTTGAATATGGGATGTGAGACGACCTTCCGGAAGCATTCTCGCCGGGGCGGTGCTGTCCGGGCTTCGCGCCCTACTTCGGGTGTCGCGTTCCTAGGCTTGCACTCGCCTTGGCGATGCCGCCCTGGTTCGGCTCCTCGGTGTCGGACCCGGGGCGCGGACTCAGGAATCCGAGCCTCGGCTCAAATATGTGCCCGGGACCCAAGGGGCCCCGGACTGAAATACAACTTGATGTGTATGGTCGACATGAGCCTGGGCGAGGGGTGCTCTACGACGGGCGCCGTGCTTGCTGCCTGCAGAATATCATTGGTGCACGCCCAACCATCGACTCGCGCGTCACGGCCTGAGTCCACGGCGCGAGGAGTGGGCACGAGCCCCGCCACTGAGGGTAGCGGGGACGCTCTCGAGTTCTGGCCTGTCAGGGGCAGTGTTTTGGCTCAGCTTCCCTTTCGAGGGTGCGAGCTCTCGACACCGGGAGGAGGTCCTCAACCGGGAGCGGCCTGCCCGGACTCGCGCTCGACAGGGTGGCGTGGTCCGGACTATCACACCGGGACCCGGAGGCCCCGGACTGGGTCGGGACGAACCGCCCGGATTTGCCACCTAATCCGCTGGAGTCCGAGCAGCCGTTCCCTATGTACCTGGGCGCCCAGGAGCCAAGGGCTCCAACCGGGGCCAGTTACACGCGCCCGGGAGCCAAGCTCCGACCGGGGCGAGCATGTGCCCGGGAGCGAAACTCCCACCGGGCTAAGTACGCAAGCACGCGCCCGGGAGCCGAGCTCTGACCGGGGCGAAGTACGCGCCCGGGAGCCGAGCTCCGACCGGGGCGAGCATGTGCCCGGGAGCTAAGCTCCCACCGGGCTAAGTACGCAAGTACGCGCCCGGGAGCCGAGCTCCGACCGGGGCGAAGGAGGCGCCCGGGAGCCGAGCTCCGACCGGGGCGAGCATGTGCCCGGGAGCTAAGCTCCCACCGGGCTAAGTACGCAAGTACGCGCCCGGGAGCCGAGCTCTGACCGGGGCGAAGTAGGCGCCCGGGAGCCGAAGGCTCCGACCGGGGCAGACAAGGGTTCCTAACTGAAAAGCTGATTGACAAGTGCCGGGTAAGGATATGTACCGTATTAGGACGAGTTCCCCGGGTCCGCCCTTGCCGAGGCGGTACTGTCCGGGTACTCGTGCCCCGTCGAAGTTGTTCCGGCTCGGGAGCAGGATTCGGACCGTCCGCCAGGGGTTCGGATCATCCGAACCGCCTCGGTCGGGCTCGGGCCCGCTACTGCTCCTGCCGGAGCTTCTTGACGCGCTCGGCCAGCTTTTGGACGGCGCGGCATTCCACGAGGTCATGCGAATCCGTCTCGTGGACGGCGCACCACCTCCGGGCTTCGACCGGCTCGAGGCGCTCGGCCAAGCGCTGGACGGCACGACACTCCGTGATGTCGTGCCGGTCCGTGTCGTGGAAGGCGCACCACCCACGGGCTGCGGCCGGCTTGAGACGCTCGGCCATCCCCTGGACGGCGCGGCACTCCGTGATGTCGTGCTGGTCCGTGTCGTGGTAGGCGCACCACCCCCGAACTATGGCCGGCTCGGTACGCTCGGGTGAGCGCTGGATGGCGTGGCACTCCGTGATGTCGTGCCAGTCCGTCTGGTGGAGAGGGCACCACTTCTGGGCTGTTGCCGGCGGTGGCGGCGCGCGTGTGGCCTTTCGCCGCTTGCTGCGACCATCGCCTCCGCGGGCATCATAGCTCCGAGAGCTGCCCGTAGTCGCCATGGCGTAGCTCTCGGCCGCCGCCTTGGCCTTCTGGCGCTTCCTCCTGTTCCGCCGCAGCGCGGAACGTGAAAGCTTGCCATCTTCTTCAGGACCCTGGTCGGGGGCCCCAGGACTTGCGGCAGCGTTCGCGCGCCGCTCACGCTGCCGCTCGATCGTGACCCGGGCGTCCTCCTGAACCTGCGTCCGGTCCAACCAGTCGTGGAGGTCGCCGTGGCCATTGTTGGAGTCCCGCGGACGATGGCCTTCCTCCATGGAGTGCGTTGGTGTTGGAGGCGCCGGCGTACCACCTGAAAAGGAAACTCCCCCTACCTGGCGCGCCAGCTGTCGGAGGATGAAACCTCGACGGCGGGAAGTCGGGTGACCCCCCTTTTGAGATTCGGCCAGGGGAGTAGTTCTCAGGCGAAGCCGGCGTCTGGGTGCAGAAGAAAGATACGCGAAGGAGACGATGAACCGCACACTCAGAGGAGACACGAGGATTTATACAGGTTCGGGCCGCCGGAGCGTAATACCCTACTCCTGTGTGTATGGCTATGAGGTGGATGAATGTAGTATGGTGATTACAAGGTGAAGCCAGCTCACGGCCGGAGCCGGAGAAGAGGAACGGTGGCTAGAGAATAAGCTTGGGAGTAGGAGACAGGGAAAGCTCTCTCCAGTTCGGCCCCTCCCTTTGCCTGTGGCTTGGATCCTCCTTTATAAAATCAGGGGAGTCCACAGTGCCAGTGCATGGGAGAGCTAGGTATGATTTGTCTTGTCAAAGCCTTATCGCCGTCTTGTCTTGCACGTTCGCCTGCTGCGTCCACGCCGGGTAGGTCGGCTGCGGGGGACGGCTGGAGCGTGGAGACGTGACGGTGTACGCCTCCAAGTCAAAAGGTTCTGACTGTGAACAGCGGTTGCACAGTGAAAAGAGCCTCCGTAGTCAAAAAGGCTTCTGACTGCATAGTAGAGTGTCCACGAGGAGCCATGACGAGGCGCCCACGCGTGGCAGAGCAGGCGACAGAGTCGACAGGCCTGTCGCCTCGTCATTAATGTAGGTAGTTGGGGAGTGGTGCGCTCAAGTCAACCTCGTGCCCGGCACGGAGTGCTCCGCGCCGGCACCCGGGACAGAGGCAGTCGGCACCCGGGAGCCGAGGCGGTCGGCACCCGTGACCGACACCGGGGTCCCGGAGCCGGGGGCTTGGTGCCGGGGCCCGAACCGAGGCGGTCGGCACTCGGAGCCGACACCGGGGACCCGGGACCGGGGACTCGGTGCCCGGGACCAAGAGCGGGGACCAGGACTGGAGCGGGGACCCGGGACCGGGGAACTCGGCGCCCGGGCCCGGGGCTGATGCTGCCGTGCCCGAGTCTCGGGCGATGTCGCCGGACCACGGGCCAGAGGAAGCGCACCGGGGGAGCACTCCCGGACCGGGGGAAGGCACTCCCGGAACCGGGGCCCGGGCAGCTTCCGTGCCCCGGGCACTTAGCAACTGTCGGTCGCCACTTGTGCAGATTGTGAGCCCGGAGGGGCTGACGTGGCCGGAGATCCACGCGTCCCCGCAGAACGTGGGACCCCCAGTCCCACTTCACCGACAGTACCCTTTGAACATATTGAACCTAATTTATAAAATATTTTTTTTGTGAAACATGCATTATTTTATTTATAAATTATCGATGGGTAGCATGACCTAATTGTTATCATTCCATGCCTTTGATTATTGAATATTCTATGATACTTTGTCACCCTAGTCTCTGTGAGTTGAACACAGGGGTCAACTCAGGGTAGAGTAGTAATTTCTTAGCCCACTCAAGTTGTTTTACAAGCAAAATATAATGATGATTAATGATATACTTATCACTGTTTTATTTGAACTGTGTGGCTGTGTGCTATCTTTCCGGTAGCATATGTTGCACCGTGTAGTAAACAACGGACGGATAAAATGTTTTGGACTGGGGTGATGGGTGGTTCTGTGTGAACCTAGTAAGGGGTTAAGGTATCTGTATGATCCTTACCAGATTAGGTCTCTGTGTGAGCCTAATATGAAGCTGTGTGCTACTGTAGTTTTGGCAAGTTGCCCTGGTCAGTTAAGGACTTCACTTCATAAATCAATGATCTGAGCCTAACATACAACCACATGCCCTAATGGGAAGGACCTGGCCCTGTAGGATTCTGAGTCTTGGCACTGCCGGCCCAGGTGGTTAGATGATAGGTGTTATGGTTAGCCATTGGTACTTTCTTCTCTGTGTGAGGGAAAGGTGGCTCATGGGGGAATGCAGTGTTGAGGCGGAGTTTCTAAAAAGCCTTATTACAGATTCCTTGGCCACACACAAGGAGAAGTGTGACATTTGCGCATGGCCGTTAAGAGGATGATGTATCTTGTGGGTAAAGCTGTACGACCTCTACAGAGTGTTTAACTAATCTATTCGAATAGCCGCGTCCGCGGTCATAGACAATGCTCGGTGAGTTCTAATGAGGGGTAGTTTGCAAAAACAAGGGATGGTAATGATGTTGTGTGCAGGAAAATGTAATTAGCTATGTGGTCCTGTGTGGACAGATCCTGTGTGGATGGTTGGGTGGTAATACCCGTGATTTTAAATGTTGTTTTTAACTCTGTTTATAAAAGGTTTATAAATGCAACTGTTGTGTTATGCAAATAGCCTTAGCCTTTCTTTGTCAGCTGTGCATATGCATATTTCCGTGCACTTGCTGAGTATTACATGTACTCACCTTGCAATTCCCCCCAATTCCAGAAGAAAGGTGTCTGTTGTTTTCGGAGGAGTTTGCTGCTGAAGACGAGGAATAGGCCGTGAGTCCCAGTTGACTGCCTGTGGCATGTTAAATGGAGCTTCCACGTACTTATTTTACTTCCGCTGTTATCTTGTTTTCTTTAGGCCCTTCGTGGCATAATAAATGTAAACTCTACCCATAAGGCTTTTCACAGTCAATTTATTAATAAATAGTTTGGTTTCCTTCGTGATGTTGGGTGTGATATTATTCTTGTGACTGTGTGTGCTAGCATGATCCTAGGCTAGTACGTATACACAGAGGGTCCTGTGTTGGGGTCCCACACAAATTTACCCACAAGACACAGTTCCACACAGTCACCATGCCCCAAAATACTACCATGGTACTACAAAGGGAAAAACCGTGACAAGACCTTTCATGCAACTCGCCCAACAGACAAGCCACACACTGAACCACCAGTCTCCGGCAGGAACTGATCAGGCACCCAACAGGGAGATGGTTCAGCCATGGTGGTCTTATTGACATAGCCACAACACACCGTGGTGCCTCCTGTTGAACTTGCTACACAACGAGTCCAGCCATTGCCCATTCTGGCTTGTGGTTAGTACGGTATTGCTTCACAACAAGTAGTCCACGAACCGGTCCTTAATTGTTATGAGCATCACTAGCACCATTATCATTCCATGTTCTCACAACCCACTGTTCAGTCAAGTTTTAGTTGTCATATTAATTAACCAGCCACGACCAACTGTTGTGAATTGATAATTATTAATCATTAATTAATCAGGGTGAATGAATAGCTTCCCACATAAAACGACACTAAAGTTTCTATGCATCAGCTAAGCAAATCCTAAAATAATCTAGCTAGATCATTAAATAGTCATCCAGCTAGTCCATATTAAATACCCAGGGTATCAAGATACAGGTATCAATATCAATTTATGGCCATAATCAAGGATATTGGGTAATAATATAAATACACGTAATAATGTCATTCAAAAGCATTGCATGCAATAACGTTGAAATAAAATAATTTTCACAGGATCAACATGCTCAAGGGGATTGTCGTGTGACTTGCCTTGCAATAGAAAAGTCTCCAAACGTTCTTCCGAACTCTTCTGCAGACTCCGCGATCTTCCAAAACGGTGGAAATACACAACTACTCACAAAACGAGGAAAAACCTAAGATACTCCAAATAAATAGTACATAAAAAGTACATAAACAGGTAGATCATGATTTTTAGATGAATTTAGGAAGAAGAACGGATCAAATCGGAGTTTGGACAGAAAAGTTACAATCTCCGGAAGATTGAATTCGGAGAAAATCCGAAAAGAATTGAAAAAAGAATATTCTCGAGAATATTCCCTCGGAATTAATTATTAAAGGAATTATTTTTGAATGGATAAATGAGGTGGGGCCCACTGTCATAGACTCAGCTCTTGTGGATTAGGTTCGTAGAACCAAGGGGAGGGGGAAGTTGTGGACCACTGACTGGGATGCCACATAGACAGAGGAGCTGAGGTGGCGGCTGAGGCGGCTAGGGTTGACGTGGTGTTGATCCGAGAGATTGAAGGAAATCCAATGGCTCAGAACCAATCAGATCAAGATCAATGGCTAGGATTTGACCTCGAAGATCGGATGGTCGAGATCTGTTGGAGGGTTTTATGAAGAATTGACGGTTCGGATTCAATCTCGATGATCCAATGGCGGTAAGAGTTTGAGGTTTGTGAGTGGGGCCCAACCGTCATCCACCAAAGGGAAGAACCGATGGAAGGCCCACATGTCATGCACTGAAGAGGGAGATGCCATGGGGTCCACTGGTCGGTGTCCCGAGCGCGAGGCGAGCTCGCGCACTCGGCCATGGCGCACGCCGGCGCTACACAAAGCAGGGGAGGACGGGGCGGCGACCGGCGCAGGGCAGTGACCGGCCGGTGTGAGGATGATGGTCCGACGATGACGTGCCCAGTAGAGAGGAAGAAGAGCACCGCTGGGGTGTAGAGATGATGACAACGATGACGACGATTCTGAAGATGCTGATCCAAGGGGGAGAATTGTGGCACCAGGGACGAGAGATGGGAACGGCGAGCAGGCTTGGCTTGTGGGCTCACTGGCGGTAGGTGAGCGTGATGATGCCGAGGGCGGCTCGAGATCCCCGAGCGACTGCACTCTGCAGCAGCGTGGGCTGGAGCAGCGGCGAATGGAGCAGAACCATGGTTCGTGCATCTAGAGTAGAGGCGGTTGTGCTAGGGCGCGGTGGTGGCTAGGGCTTCCAGGGGGGCCAAGGGAGGCGCCTAGGTATATATAGAGGATCCGAGGAATATTTTTTGTTTCAAAACTTGTGGAAATATTTGGAATTTTAGAATACGTCCAAAATTGGGATATTCATATATATATTTATATTCAGGAGTCGGAAAAATGAGGGTATTTCATGGAGATCGGAAAATTGGAAAGTTCAGAATTTAGAAAATAAATGGAGGGAATTAGAAAATGGATCAGAGAATATTTTGTGGAGTTTGGAATATTGGGAATTTTAGAGATATTCAGAATATGGCAAATATTCTTCGACTTGGTATTCGTAGGATATTTCCTGAGATCTAGGGAATTGGAATATTGAGGATATCATAAATATATCTGGATAAAGAATTTGACGAGGATATTTTATGGAGACTGAAATTAGGCAATTCTGAGGATGTCTGGGTTTAGATGTATTTCCACAGAAAAGAATTTCAAGGGAATACAAGGGGTTCATATCACAGCCCTAGATTTAATTTCAGGAGATAATTTACAAGAAACAGAAAATATAATATGACTAAATATGTATAGATAAAAGTTTAACATAAAAATATAGAGATAAATAAATTAAGTACCATTTCATGTGCAGGCTTTCTTTTGAATTGTTTTTGGATCTTAAAGTGCACTTTCATAATAGGATGCATATGCATTTGTATAGCCTAAGGAATTTCTAAAAATGATTGGTCAAACATAAAATCATGGAAAAATTCCTGTAAACAATATCCCACATAATTGATCTACTGTAAATTTTATATAATTTTATCACTTCAATAAATGCTTCAATAAAATCCCCCAAATCAGCAAAACTAGGAAGCTAGCTGAAAAGGAATGGTTATACTTCTAAAATTCACCAAATGAAAATAAAGACTAATTAGACAGAGCCCTTTTTCCAAAGTGTGTGCCAACATGAACTCTACCACCAGTAATTTTTTCTCAATTTAATTCCCAAAGAAGTCACATAAAATAATAAGAGCAAAGCCCTAGGGACATAAACTACACTGCAGAAAAACTGGATCATTATGCCTACTTTGCAAATTTCGCCAAAGATGAACCAGACCACTTCTAACACTGAAATTTGGTCAGCAGGTTAAACACATCTTTCTCTACCTCCAATAATTTTCCCATAATTTATACTCCTCATTAACCTAGTAAAACAGTAATGCAAAGACTGCATGTTGGACAGCTCACAAGACTTAGTCTCTAGAGATTTCTCCTCTCTCAAGTCACTGACCAGTGGGACCCATAAGACCTGACTCACTTGTAAGCCATAGCACAGCATGGGACAGTGTGTTTCACCAACATTCCTACCCATACTCCTCTCTTCTCCCTAGGAACTAACTTCTTGGACCCACAAATCATAGAGTAAACCTAGCCAATGGATACAACTCAGCAGCTGCATGCAAACGTGTCACTGCCTCCTTCTTGCTCCCTCTCACAGTATACAGAGCAGCCTAGGCAAGCACATCTCTAGGAAACCTCGATGTTTTCGCTCCAAATCTCGCCAGCAGAACCCTCTTCCTTTCCTCTCCACGTTCCCACCAAGAAAACCGACGGAAACCCCAAGGATCACTAGCGGCAGCCTCATCCTCCCTGCTGCCGAGAGTGTTCGACTGAGCTCGACTAGTCCGCGTGAGTTCCATCCCCTTCTTACCCCGGGAATGTGATCTACAAGCTTTGATCGTTCCATTTTTACTTGGGCCGTCCTAGTTCGTCGGAAGGTCGGAGCCGCCGTTGCGCCGCCGTTCCTGCCTCTGCGCTGGCCACTAGACTGCGGTCCCGCCCGGTTATGTCCCTGGTCCGGTGAGCGCTGTATCCAGCCCGAGCCACTGTCGCCAACTCTCGCCTACTCTAGAGTAGCTGGCCGAGGCAATCTAGGTATGATGCCGTGAACTAAGAGATCGACAGCGTCGTCCCTTCCCCAAGTCGGCACTGCTGCTGCGTTTGATTTCTTCTTCTCCAGTGGTCCAGCTGATTCCTCACTTGGAAAGCACCCCTAGGTCTAGCACCTCATTCTTCCTTGGTTTGCTAGCTCCTGGACCGAGTGGCCAACGCGGTCGCCAGAGATATCTTCAGGCCACCACCTAGGTTTCTTGCTGCCACGACACTCGCCAGAGGAGTCAGCCTCGACAAACCGTTGGGGTAAGTTTCCTGGGCCTGAGATCCCCTGCATGCAATCAGTTTAGCTAGCCGAGCCTGTTAGCCTCTTTTGCATCATTGATCACAACAGCGATCGACACCTTTGCTCACCAATTAGCACGTGTTCCGACCACCATTGGACTTTGCACGACAGCTAGACTGGTGCGCAGTACGGCATCTACCAGTTTCTTTTCGGCCACACCGGCCAACGTAGCCGGTTCGCACCCAGTGCACCGAGCGAACAGAGCAGGCGGCCCAGGCTATCTGCGCGCTGCTCTTGGCTCTGTCTCTTGCGCGTGTTGGCCCACGTAAGAGGAAGAAGAAGCAAAGAAATCCAGAGAAGGAAAAGGCAAAATAACTGAATTCTTTTGTAAGAAAAATGGGCAAACTTCAAAATATATAAGGAATTCATATTCAACTCCTTTGATGTGAAACAATTTGTTAATTCTAATAAATTGTGGATGGTCTTAATACTGTTCTAACCAATAAACTATGACAACTTCATATACAGAAGAACTACCTCTAGAAATTAAAGATTCAAGCACACACAACTTATTTTGTGCTAAGGAACATTTCGGCGAATATTTCATAAAAGCCGTGTATAACTTCCTTTGAGGTAACCAAATTCTATGGATCATAAAATGACTCTTTTAATTTGTAAATAAAAAGTGAAGAAGTTCTGTGTGGGATTTTTCTAAAAACTGGACAGATCTTTATACCTCTTGTATGGTGCCTAGAGTTTATAATATCTCGAGAGATAATTCATCAATAATGGCTAAAAATGTGAACCACTTTTGTTTAACTCAGAAAATTGGTAACCTTACTGTGGCAATTTCCTGCTATTTGACAAAACGACTCCAAAATCGGCCTAAGTATATTTCTAATTTCACTTCTTTTTGATAAACTTATAACTTCACACAAACTAATCATTTTAAAATCAAATTTCAGTGACCAAATTTTGTCTGGAACCCAAGCATATAGGTTATCGTCTTTTTAATAAAAATACTTGACCTTCTTAAAATCTTAATAGGAATGTAGTCAAATATAATAACTCAAGGTTACAATAATAAATGAATACAAAAAACTGCCTTGTTCAGCCTTTTCATTTGTTATTTTTGTTGCTCAATAACCATAGAAAATTTTGGAATGTTCTATTCACTAAATTCCACTTTAGAACTGTAGCCTAACCTACTTATTTTTATCTCAGCATATTGATCATTATACGTTTAATAGGCCATATTTCAATGATATCTTGTTTGCACATTCGCTTTTTATCAGGTTTTATGAATCAGACAACTCGAGCACAGTAGCGTGAGCAGAACAAAGTGTCGTGTGACCCACTGCTGCCTAGCAATGCCAAGCAATCCATGCAGTCCGATCTAAGCATATTATCTATATTTTCATAGAATTATTGTTTGCGAAAGCAATACCGTATATGCATGCTTGGTCATTTTAAAATGGGAAAACGGTGAGTTCGATATGTGCTCCAATTGTATGCCATTTCCAATCCTGATGTTGTTACCATATGACCTTGTCATACCCGCTGGTTAGGCTTTGGGATACTTTTATTTTACGATGCTTAGCCATGCTTATTCTAGACCTTAGAAAGTACGATAGATGGAGCACTTCAAGCGTTCAAAACTACGTAAATGACGAACAAGGCAACCTGGGTTAAACTCTGAAGAAGAACTTAATTGCATTATTAATTAAGAATATGTCTTGACTTAAGGCGAAATCTAGAGGCGATGATGAGGGATGGTGTTTCCCGAATTGCACGTCAGCCCCGTCTGGGCTTGTTAACAGAAAACTGACATGTTGACCAACGTTTCTATCAAGCACCCTTACGTACCTTCCACACCCAAAGGAATGGACGGCTTCACAAATCAGTAGCACGTAGAGGCATCAGAATACGGCGCAAATACTACGCCCGAGCCAGTCAGGAAAATGAGAGACTCACGGGTTATTTCCTTTGGAGGTCAGAGCGCGCTTCTGGGTCTATACGGACCGGAAAAGGTGAAGCCCTACCGCCCGGAGCCAACCCTTATCGATCCCAACAACACCGCTTAACGACAAAGTCATCACGGGGTCCTAGATTTTGTGATAGTGGTTGCCGGCAATCTAAGCATGCAAAAGTTTGTTGTTAGTCCTCTCAGATCTAGCACGCATCGCTGTAGAGTGTGAAAAAAAACCAACGTACCCGGCAGTACGGATCAAACATCCACGATAGTAGCACGATTAGCTATCTATCAATCGTCAAGGAACGAGTAAAGCACGGTACACCTCAAACCTGACTCAGAGTCAAGAACACTATAAATCGATAGCCGATGATCCACGGCTTCAGGAACGCCGCAATTGAGGTCGTTAGTCAGTCTATCCTTT
>RYFJ01001571.1:0-113697 GCA_003991445.1 Oryza meyeriana var. granulata
TGCATAACAGTGACCTTGTTTACCGTAGTCACGATCCTCTAAATTATGCCACATCTACTCTAGGCACACCACATCTATTTACATGTCTCAAATTCCAAATCTCACTTTGTCCGTATTAAAAAGCTCCCCTTCAACTCCATGTCGCATAGCACTACAACAGCTAGACAAAACTCAAATAAACAATCCGAAACGTTAACAAATCAAAAATGCACATAAAATCAAACTATAATCAAGCAAGTGCCAAGAGCGTCTTAAAAAAATCAACCAATCAACCATTAGCAGAAGAAGAAGAGCGACATTCGAGCAGCCAGCAAGAGCAAAAAAAACACGTAGCGTGGCTACGCCCGCACTCCAAGCAAAGCGGCAACAACTGAACGTGCTCAGTACTACACCCTCCACAACAGCCACACTTCGAGAAGAAGGACATCTACTATCAGCAAGCGTACATCCCAACACCATAATCCACCACCTCAGTCTCCCCGCACACGCGCAAATAAAGCATTTTGCAGCGGAATTTCAAGAGAGCTATACTAAGCTCGATTTGCAGTAAAAGCAGTAAAATAGAGTCTCCAACAACATCACGAACAGTTGCTTAATTTTAACAAAGACAATTAATCTTTTCCAAAACCCCCCTACTTATCGTACACCACGTTAACCAGGAGCCCTAACCAATTCCACTAGAATTGACGCACACCACGTCAACCAGTCATCACTATGAACGCTACAACCACGATCACCAGACGGCCTACCGCTTAAACACGTTACACCACGAAAACCAGCGTCTCCACTATAACTACACCACTAATCATCAGACGAGAACCACCGGACTACATATACAACCACAACTGAACAACATATTTCCCCGATTTCAACGCTACACCATTTACCAGCTGCGCTGATGAAGCTTACCACCACGACCCCAACCGTAAACGACATGCGCCTTACACCACGCCACAGTCTCCACCGACTCAGTTACACCCCAACTCTAATCAGTCACACCCTCAACTCACCACTCGACCGACTCAACACCTCCACAACAAGTTTATAAACCAGCATTAATATCTAGAGTGAGACTAATCACGTAGTCTTCCAATGTCCCATAACCCGGCCGCTTTCGAATAGATTAACTCTGACAGAGGGTACAACTTCCACAAAACATAGCCTTCAACATTTCCGGCTTAATGATTCACCACGACACCCCGCAAACTGTGACTGCCTCACGCAACCTCCCACCATCACACCCACCTCAGGTTTGCAACTCACAGCACGCCATTAGGCCAAGCTACCCCCCTTGCGCCACGGGTCAATCGGCAGACGATCAACCCAACCCCGGCCGACCCAACTCCATCTCTTCCCACCCTCTTTCCAGTGCCTAGAAGGTAAGAAAACGCTCAAGCCCAGCTGCCCACCTGTGGGAAGTACGTAGCAATGTCCTGTTGAACTGTCCCTTAATGCCATGTCAACAAGCAAACCATACACCCACACGCCCACCATTTAAGTCAAAGTTTAGTAATAAGCAGGCCTATCCAAAGTCCATTTCCCTAAATTGAGTCGATCACTATAAAATAATAGTACATTCCCAGGTCAGCTATTGCAAGCATGCTAACAGTCCTATCTCTAGCCAACTATGAGACCTAAGCTAGCTCAATATCACCAATTATCAAGAATGAATAAAAATAAACAGGGTCTCAAGTAAGTATAGGTGTAGACCATATCCATTAATTGGCAAAACATTGCAATTATTAAAAATCAAAAAACATTTCACAAAATGTCAACATGTCAAGGATAATGTGTGACTTGCTTTGGACCCGAAAAAAAACCCGCCGGGGCGCCGTCCGCTCTGGAACACGCAACTGGGAGATTTGCCACTCCAGGCAGGTCCAATATTGATTCGAGCTGCCAGCAATTTGCCCTGCAATTGACAAGGAAAAAGATTTCAAATTCGTGAGCCAATCGCTGAAAAGCTGGCTTGACTCATCTCACGGCCGCAGCCGATACGCACGTGTAGCACTATACATCACTAAAGCCGATGAACGGCAAACAAAACATAATAATAAACAAATATGCACAGCGATCACGAAGGGTGTTCAAAAACCCCTATAAACTTGAAATAAAACAAGCAGAATGCATAAGTAAATAGATTAAAAAACTCCAGGCCGATCAAGTTAATTACTGATATTGAAGATACTGCCCGCGCCCGAGTTGCCCCGGCCTTGCTCCCATCGCTCCCGATCTCATCCCTGTCCTCCGTGCCGGTTCTACCTAGCTCGTGCCGGCCTACCTGAGTCATGCCCGGACTCGACTGAGTCCGCGGATTTGCTAAGTCTGCCGAACCTATGTCTTCTTGATCCAAGAAGGGATACCAACGCTAGCACTTAGCTTGATCGTAACAGTAATGCAGGCAAGAATGTTATAACAAAGCAAGCAGATAATCGGCATATTTAATAATGGATAATACTTATCGGCAAGCATCCGGATACAACATCGCATAAACCCATCGCTTATTAAGGTAACGTTATATTCAGTTCTAATAACGGACCCAACGTGCACACAGAATATAATAATAACGAATCCGACTAGCCGAAGATCTGAGGCAATCATGATGCAAAACATATAACTACCGGCTAACACCCGGATAAGACACTTCACATAAAGCACACCTACAGACCATTTATCGCTAACAGTTTAGTAGGTCCGACCTAACCGATGCAGCACAAAACGATGATAAATCGCTCCCAGTAATGCGATACACTACTACACGTGATGATTGATATACCAATCAATCTATGAGAATCAAACTGAACTGATGCATCCATAGATAAAGTAAATTATCATGGTAATCGACTACCATAAACCGACTAGAATACGGACCCAACCGAGGAAGTCCTAGCCGATAGGACGGGACAGTACGAGACTACCCTCCGCAGGAGAGGTTGGACCTAACCGATGCAGCCCGGCTCGGAAAGCAGATTCCGTCGGAAGGTGCGATGCGCCGAAATTGTATTGATCGATGATGATTTACACGCCCCGGGTCCGTATGTATTATTACCCCGAGTACATGAGTCCTTATTGGACACTACATGATTTCCTGACCGGACACGAGGTCAGGTTCCTAAAGATAAACACTTGCCAACTAATAGCTACAGTAAATAACTGCCAAACAGCGGTCTTCACGGCTCCCTCCCGGAAATCGGTCTCGTTCTGGATCAACTTCCGCCAGTGACTGCAATTTCCCTTTGACCGAATCTGACATAGGGCCTTACAAATTTGGCGTTAACACTTGCGACAAACAGCTTCGATTGCTCTTCCAAACTCCTCCGTAGATCCGCAATCCTCCGAATCGCGATACGCTAGACTACACGCAAAATGATAAAAACCCTAAGAACTCCAAATAAACAGTACATAAAAAATATACAAACAAGTAGATTTAATTTAAATAAAATTAGGAAAGAACAGGTCGATCCGGAGTTCAGATGGAAAAGATATGGCTTTTGGAATATCGAATTCAGAATAGATCCGGAAGGAATTGGAAAAGAATATTCTCAGGAATATTCTCTCGGATTGAATTACAAGAATTATCTTTGAATGATAAAGGAGTGGGACCACTGTCATGGACACAATCTTGTGGACCGGGTCCATGGTCCAAGGGAACAGTGAGAGATGGACTGAGTATGTGCCTGCCTCGTGGACAGGAGAAAACGACTTGTGATTGAGGTGAATGCCGATGTAGCACGAAAGGCAGAAGGCGATGAGGGGTGGATCAGATGACGAGGGAATCAGGGCTGAGTGGCAGACGAGATGTATGGCTAACGACTGATGTGGCATCGGGTTTTTAGACGTGTGGAGGTGACAGGATTAGCGAGGTCCAACGACCCAAAGGACTCGAAAAAGAATCGACGGACGAGATTCGATCAAGACACCGACGGTTGGGATCGACTTGGTATTTAGGTCATCGGTCGGTCCGAATTAGTCTCGAAGATCACGATCGGGATGGCTTAAAGTCATATACGCCGGATGGGGGAGATGCTGGGTCATTCAGTAGTGGCACGCTGAGGGGCTAAAACGAACTCAGCCATCTAAGGCGTAGCATAGGGACACGCCAGTGCGGACCGACTGGGAAGAGTGACGACGACAGTAACGATTTGCGTGCGCACGGCAGCGATGCGTCGGTGAGTTGAGACCAACGAGAGACGAGAAATGTGACGACGATGATGGCATGCAAGCGAGATGATGACGGCTCAGGATGGTGCGTCGATAACCAGACAACGGCGTGGTCACGGGAAACGGCGTGGCCAGGGGCTGGGAACAGCGGGTGACGATGCCGAGGTGGAGACGATAATGGCGGGATGACCGGCGTGACAGCAAGACGGGGAAACGACTAGGCGGCGGGCGACGAACCGATCAGCAAGGGGCTACGATGGCGATCGACCGCGTCGCGGTAGGACGGCCTAGATGGGAAGAAGAGGGCAGCGCCGATGGGAACACGGGGCTCACCGGTAGCACTAAATCGCGGAGAAGGCGACAACGGCTCGTCGGCCAAGATAACGGCGCAGCGACGATGATCAACGGTAGGACGCACAACAGGCGGCAGGACGACTGGGTGACGACGGCAGACGACGACAGACAGAGGAGAGAAGAGGGGAGCAACGGCTGCGGCTCACCGGCTGTAGGAAAAAACGACGACGCCGATGATGAAGAACGGAGGGAGGAGGAGAAACGGGCGTTGTCAGGCGAGGCTCACCCCAGGCAGTGGCGTCCACAGGGGCGACGACGTCCATGCCGAACCGTCGGCGGCATCCACGGGCAGAGACACAGCGGCGGCGGCGACGACTCGTGCGAGGAGGCGGTGACAGAGCAGGGGCGCTGGCCTGGCGTCGGCTCACCGTAGTGCTGGCGGCGACTTCGGGAGGGGCAGCGCCGAGGAGGAGGCTCACCTCGGGGCGGCGAAGGACGACGACAGCTGCAGCACGGAGACCCGCCGTGGTCGGCGAGGGCGCGACGCACTGGAACCGAACGGTGGTGACAACTGCCCGGCAACGGCAGCTCGGGGCAGAGCCGGGCGGTAGCGGCACGGCCCAAAGGGCTGCAGACACCGGCGGTGACGACTGGAGGCGTGGCCGGCCGAGGCAGGCGACGGTGCGGCGAGCCAGACGGCGGCGGCTCGCGTGCGGAGGCGGTGGAGCAGGAGCGGCGACCCTGCGCAGCTTGGGGCGGTGCTGGGTGCGGCGACGGAGGTGCAGCGATGGCGCCGGCGAGCAGGGGCCGCGAGCTCGGTTGAGTGGAGAAACGAGGAGGTGAGCTCGGGAGAGCTTTTGAGGGCACGGAGCGGAAAGTCGTGGCCGAGGATGCGGTTTGGAGCGGGATGGGCGCGGAAATGGTGGCGTCGTGGGGGATAAAGAGACGGGAGGTGGAGCGTGGACCGGGTCCGATATAGGTGGCCAAACGGGCAGACCGGGCCGGCACGGCCCGAAGCACGGTCCAGCACGGCCCGCTACGACACGGCCCGGGTAGGCACGATTCCTGTAGCTGGCCGTGCCGTGCCGTGCCGGCCCACGTGCCTCCTCCCGGCCCAGGCACGGCACGCCGAGGTCGTGGGCCGTGCCATGCCGGCACGGCCCGTCGGCGGTCCACCGTGCCCGGGTCGGCTCGGTCCGCCGACGCCTGCCGCCGCGCGTCCGGCGTCCGCCGCCTCCGCCGCCTGCCGCCGTCTCCCCGCCTGCGCTCCGCCCCCCCGCCGCCACCTCCCGCGCGCGCCTCCCCGGCGCTCCGGCCGGCGAGCCAAGGGCGGTGCCGCGGGAGGCGAGGAGGCGGAGGAGGCCGGCGGCGCGGGGAGGCGACGGCGCGGAGGAGGCCGAGGAGGCCGGCGGGAGGCGGAGGAGCTGAGGAGGCGGGAGGCCGAGGAGGCTGGGAGGAGGCCGGCGGCGCGGGGAGGCCAAGGCGGCGGGAGGAGGCCGGCGGGAGGCGGAGGAGCCGAGGAGGCCGGGAGGAGGCCGAGGCGGCGCGAGGAGGCCGAGGAGGCCGGCTCCTCCACCTCCTCCCCGGCCTCGCCGCCTTTGCGCCGCCCGCCGCCGCCGCTCCCTGCCTGCGCGCCGCCGCCGCCCCCCCGAGGCCGTTCTCCGCCGCCTCGCCGCTTGCGCCGACTGAGTGAGTGACTGAGAGATAGTAAAAAAAAGAAAAAAGACTAGGGGGTCGGACGGTCCGATACAGCGGCGGACGGTCCGATCTGGGTGGGGGCAACGGTCTGATATTTTTTAAACAAGCAAAATAGAAGAACATATATAGTTATGTAATTTAATTCTATATAAATATAGGGGAAATTGTGCAATGACCTTTATTGATTTTTGATATTACACAGCTGCCTCATTAAAAACTCTATCATGTAAAAATTCAATTTTGAGAAAACCATGACAAAGAAAAAAGAGTACAGCTAAAGGTCAATACTCAAAAATAAAAAAGATTACTCTAGTTCCTCATTTTGTAGGTATAGATTTTCGAACTGCTCAGCCAAATCTTGGTTCTCCGTGGTGTGTTGGGCACGTTCCTTAGCTAGCTCCCAGTCTTTAACCGCAAGTAGCATTTCTACCACCTTACTGTGGAGATTTCTTCTTTTCTCCTCAATAATTCTTCCGCAAAGACTGAAGGCCGATTCGGATGATACCGTAGACACAGGCACCGTGAACACATCCCGTGCTAGCTTTGAGAGCACGGGATATTGGGTCTTGTGATCATTCCACCATTGAAGAACGTTAAGATCTTCCTGGTTGATGGAGTCACTGTCCAAATAGGTGGACAGCTCAAGGGCTTCAAGCGAAGCGTGTGCAGGACTTGCGGCGGCCGAACTTCCACCACCAGTGCTCGAAGAAGAAGAGGATCCACCCCAAATTCGGCCCCACTGTAATTTCTTCTTACCTGGGACAGGGACGGGTGGCGCTCTTTGCACGCGAACTCCTTGAAACTTAGTTTCATACTTGCGAAAAACTTCATACAATTTTGTCTTAGAATCGGAATAGTAGTTAGTGTAATCAATATTCATTGCATCCCCTATAAGATTTAAAATATTTAGAAACCCCCGTATTTTACCCCTAGGATCAAGAATAAAAGCAAAAGCATACAAGTATGGAATGTCCCTCCAATATTTAAGATATTTTTGTTTCATATGAAATACTGCAAGTCCTAATAGTTGGTCATCTTCATATTCTTTTAATAAAGTGGCAATCTCAAAAATTTTATGCAAAATTAAATTAGCAGTTGGATAGTAAACACCAGACAAAGTAACAGTTGCATCATAAAATGTTTCAAGAAAGTAATAAAACCTTTCTACAACATGCCAAGACTGTTTTGTCAGTAGCGGTTGCCCGTCACTGGTAACAACATTCTTGGACTGCAAGAAAACAGTTAGTATATCTTTGTAAGGCAAGACATGTCTCAACATCAAATAAGTCGAGTTCCACCGATGGTCTGCATCCGTTTGGAACTTGCGTGGACACTTGTCCGAAGCGATGCAGAATCGCTTGAAAGTCGCAAGTCGAGGATTAGAACCATTCAGCCATGTTATGGCTTCACGGATAGAATCGAGATATACAGTTACTCTTTTAAAACCGGATTTAACTATAAGATTAATAACATGGCAAGCACAACGTTGATGTAAAAGAAATGATTGAGCATAAACATTGAATAAAGGCTGCAAAATTTTCATTGCTCTGGAATTTGCAGCTGCATTATCTAGAGTTACTGCAAATATTTTATTTGTGATGCCAAAATCCTCACAAACTCTAGAAATTCGTTTAGCAATATTTTCTGCATTATGTGAAACATCAATTAATTTTAAAGCTATTACTCTTTTTTGTAGTTCCCATTCATCATCCACATAATGAGCAACTACACTAATATAGTCTTCCTTAGCCCTACCACTCCAAATATCAGATGTGATACTAATAGAAAATGTGCAAGTAGCAAATAATTGTTTAATATTATCCCGGCCTTGGTTGTAAACATTCACCAAGTCTCGGGTTGTAGTTTGTCTACTAACAGGTTGAAACCTAGGATTATGAGCAGTTTTAATGTAAGTCTCAAATGCAGGAGACTCACCAAAGTTTAGGGGTAGATCCTGTCTAGCAATTAAACAGGTAAGGGAATCTCGTGCTACCTGAGGATCATACTCCCATGAACGTACCGTACCATCCAGATTGAGTACCAGTTGCTGCTGTCTTAGTTGGTAACCTTGCTTCTTCGCACACGCCTCAGCATGCCACCTCAGATGCCCTGTTCCACCAGAAGATTTTCCAGAGAGTTTAGTCTTACAAATTTTACATTTCGCGTAAGTTACCTCCCTTCCATCCGTGGCGGTCTCCTTGATCTCATCAAAATGTTGCCAGGCGGAGGAAGTTCTTGATCTCTTTGAGCCGGTTGCCGTTGATTGGCTCCCGCTTGCAGTTCCGTATCCTTCTGAAGCCGCATGTATTTCATCTGGATGTTCTTGCGGTGTAGGAGCCGACCCGGAGTCGTCTCGTTGTGACATCGACAGATAGCTAGGGTCGAAGTCGCTCAGTTGGAACGTCGGGTAGTTCGGATCCATCCTGCAATATAAATAGAGAAAATTAGTATTAAAAAAATAGTAGAAACAAAGAAGAAAATTTAGGATTTTTTTACCTTGCAGGAGCACCAGAGGCTGTAGCTATTACCTATGAGAATGTGGGAAATTTTTGAATTTTAGACAAAATTTTGTCTAAATCAAAAAATTTTAGCAAAGAGAGGAGAATAGAGCACAAGAGGAGAGATTGGGAGGTTTGGAGGGGCAAAAATGTGGCTGGGGGTTCCCCTATTTATAGGAAAAAATTTCACAATTTTTCGGATTTTTTTATATTTTTTCGGATTTTTTTTGTCCTACAATGGCTAGATTCAAAATCTAGCCTTATTTCGGACCGTTGGGACGCGTGTCATTTTTCTACCGGACCAGCCCGGCCGAGTGCTGTAGCCAACGGTCACCTGCCTCTACAGTTCGCAACGGGCAGATGTCAACGGTCGCCTGCCTCCTCCAGTCCTCCTCCCGCCCGCCTGACGCCCACCGACTCCTTGGCTCCTCCGCCTCCTCCCTGCCTCCTCCCGCGCCGGCCTCCTCCTGCCCGCCTCTTCCCGCCGCCTCCCCGGCTCCTCCGCCTCCTCCCGGCCGCCTCCTCCCGCGCCGGCCTCCTCCCGCCCGCCTCCTCGGTCTCCGCCCCTCCCGGCGCCTCCTCCCGTGCCGGCCTCCTTCCGCGGCCTCCTCCCGCCGCCTCCTCCTGCCGCCTCGGCTCCTCCGCCTCCTCCCGCCTCCTCCCCTCCGCCTCCTCCCGGCCGCCTCCTCCCGCGCCGGCCTCCTCCCGCCCGCCTCCTCGGCTCCTCCGCCTCCTCCCGGCCGCCTCCTCCTGTGCCGGCCTCCTCCCACCCACCTCCTCCGCCGCCTCCCGGCTCCTCCGCCTCCTCCCAGACCCGCCCGCCTCCTCCCGCCTCCCCTCCGCCTCCTCCCGCCCGCCTCCTCCCGCCGCCTCCTCGGCTCCTCCGCCTCCTCCCGGCAGCTGCCTCCCGCCGCCGCCTCGTGCCCGTGCCCGTGCCATGCCCGTGCCCCGTGCCGGTGCCGTTCTCGGCCGCCCGTGCCCTGCCTGTGCCGTGCCGTGCCGTGCCGTGCCGTGCCCCAATGCCCGTGCCCGTGCCGTTCCGGCCGCCCCGTGCCGTGCCTGTGCCGTGCCCGTGCCCGTGCCGTGCCGTGCCGCACTACCGGCCGAGGCACGGCACGGCTACTCGGGCCGTGCCGGGTCGGCTCGGGCATGGTTACTGTAGCACCATGCCCGGGCCGGCCCGACAGGGCACGACCCATTTGGACATGTATATTGTGGCATAATTCTGGCCGAGGCGGTCGTGCCAAGGCGGGATTGCAATAGTTTTCTGACTTAAGGCATCGGCCACCACGTTGGCCTTTCCAGGGTGATAGTGTATTCCAAGGTCATAATCCTTTAAAATTCCAACCATCTTTGCTGTCGTAAGTTGAGCTCCGTCTGGGTGAATATGTACTTTAGACTCTTGTGATCGGTGTATACTTCACACCGATTGCTGATCAAGTAGTGTGGAGGCCATGGGCCCTGGGTACCTCATCACAAGCATATGGGCCACTCGGATAGAGGATGGACCGAGTCTTGTAGTTAGAGATAAGATAGAACCCAGCAAACTTTGCCTTGTACAATAAGGAATATATAGTCTTAGTCGGGCAAGGCATATCTCTAAAAGGAAATCCCTTAGCTATAATTCGGCTAGGACTCCTATCATGTATCCCTGTCCCCTAGTATATAAGGGGAGGCAGGGCGCCCCCTAAGGGCACGAGATACAAGTTCACCAGAACTTCCACCACCAATCCTCAAAGGAATAACACCACAACTAGATGTAGGGTATTATCTCACATCGAGGGCTTGAACCAGTATAAATCTCTCTGTGTTCCTTTGCAATCCACCAAGTTTCCATATGCCGAGTAGCCCCATATTCATATTGCCGGTGTAAAACATCGATAGTTGGCACGCTAGGTAGGGGATTTGGCGCAATCTACATCCACAAGCTCGATGGATCCAACAAGCGGAGTCGACGGCAACAAATTCTCCCCTGGAGACACAATAACCTTCGGAAGCCTCGACTTCGTCGCCAACCAGATCGGCAACCTCACCTTGGCCGAAGCAGATCCAATCCAACCGGTTGAGGAACTAGCCGACTCCACGCCAGTCGGCCCACGAGACGCTGCGGCAACCATCATCAATCTGCCACGGCAATCTTCTACTTCGCCGAGCCACGGGACAACTCTCTCCTTCGGTGTCCGGCTCGCGCTAGGCCTTGAGCCAGCCCGGGTTGGGCTAGGAAGGGGAGAGATCGTCAATCTCCCGCACAGATTCGGTGACGCCGCAAGTCTACATCCCACGCGGCAGACTCGATCTCCTGCGCTTCAGTTTGGACACGGCCCTAAGCCGTTCTAGATTGGATCTAGGGAGGTCGGAGTCGTTCTAACTCCGATCAACTACTCGGACTCTGACTCCCAGTCGGACAATGGTTCGAATGCTAGTTTGAACACCAGTTTGGCGAGCTTCCTCCTGCCCAAGGAAATCTTCATGGCTTCAACCCCTCCACCAGAGGTGCGTCGAGTACAACAGGGGCAAGATGAGGAAACCCGCCGACTGCGGCAACAGGAGGAGGCTGAACGTAACGCTCGCAACAACGAGCTACGCAAGGCTGGGCGAACCGCTCAGCAGCAGATCCTCCAGACACGAGTCGGCAACCACGACGTCTTCGTCACGCCACAACAGAACATTGTGGCGGCCGCAACCCTGCTAGACACACTCCGGCTCGGGCCTGATCACCAGGCCACCCTGACGATAGCCAAGATCAAGGCGATGATTACAGCGGCTGCCTGTTAGCAGCAACAACAGTCGGGCGAAACACTAATACCGACCAACCGGTCGGGTTCTCCAACGGCGATCTCGTTCGCATTAGCGTGACGCCGGGCGGTCGGCTCTAGTCAGCCACACGAGGAGTCGCGGCAAACGTCACTCGGCAACACCAACAACAACAATCGGCGGTGTCACCAGAACGACCGCCGGTTCAATCAAGACCTCCGAGTCCGACTACAACACGATCTCCGCTACAACATCAATGCTCGGCGCCACGAACGCGAAGAAGATGAGCGCCGCCGACTGGAGGACGAGCATGAGCACTTCGGTTTCCATCACGAGCGGTTCAACCGCCGCGGTCGGAGCCAGAGCCCTCATGAAGATGAAGGCGTACTAGCCTTCACCCACGAGCTACAGGACGTCGACTGGCCATTGGGCTTCAAGTCTACGGGAATCGAGAAATATGACGGCAAAACTAACCCGGAGTCCTGGCTCACTGTATACACCCTGGCAATCCGCGCAGCCGGGGGTGACCACAAAGCCATGGCTAACTACCTCCCAGTCGCCCTAGCCAACTCGGCGAGGCATGCTAACAGGTCTCCCAAGGCGATCGATCGGTTCCTGGGGAGAACTCAAGGAGCGGTTTATCGCTAACTTCTAGGGGTCCTACGAGAGGCCGTCTTCTGAGCACGATCTATATTAGCTGCATCAGAAGAAGAATGAGTCTCTGCGCGAATTCATCAAGAGGTTCTCCGAGAAGCGCAATTCGATCCCCATGATCAAGGACGAGGTCGTCATTGCCGTCTTTCGCAAGGGAGTCAAGGATGCCCCGTTTATCCCAAAGTTCACTCGGAAGCCTCCAACCACTATCCGGGCTCTCTTCGACATGGCGAATAAGTACGCCGACTCAGCCGAAGCAGTCGCAGAGGCCCTCGATGAAAAGAAGGAGCCCCGGCAGAAAGATCAAAAGGCGAAAGCTGACAACAAGCCATCACAGAACAAGTCCGGCGCCGCAAGCGGAAGTCGGACAATGAGGTGGCTAACATGGAGCGAACTCGGTCACGACCCCCAAGGAACAACGACTTCCAGAAGGTCATGAGTGGGCCTTGCCCCTTCCATCCCAAGGGTAGGCACGAGGCCAAGGATTGCTACATGCTCAAGAAGTTTGCCTCTGAGCAGGCCTCATCATCTGGTGCTGACAAGGACAAAGACAAGCCAGATTCAGGCCTGGCCGATGACTATCAAGATCCCCAGGCCGAGCTTAACCATATCTTTGGAGGGCCGCTCGTGTACGAGTCCAAGTGAAAGCAGAAGCTAACAGCACGCGACGTCAACACGGTCTCTACGGCGGACGCCCCCCAGTACCTGCGCTGGTCAGAGATGGCCATCACATTCAACCGTGCAGATCACCTAGATCGGGTTTCACACCTGGGACGCTATCCACTCGTCCTAGACCCGGTCATCAAAAACATCAAGTTAAAGAAGGTCCTTATTGATGGAGGCAGCGCGCTCAACATCCTCTTCGCCAAGACTTTGGACGAGATGAAGATTCCTCGTTCAGAACTGCGGCCGAGTATTGCGCCCTTCCACGGGATAATTCCCGGACTGTCTTCAACACCACTCGGGCAGATAACCTTGCCGGTAACTTTCGGCACACGGGATAACTTCCGCACTGAAAATGTCTACTTCGAGGTTGCCGACTTCGAGACTGTGTACCACGCGATACTTGGATGACTGACACTCACCAAATTCATGGCGATACCGCACTATACTTATATGGTGCTCAAGATGCTAGGGCTAGCTGGAGTCCTCTTCCTCCGTAGCGACGTCAAGCAAGCCTTCACCTGCGACAAGGAGAGTTGCGAGTTGGCTCAATCACAAGAGGCGGCAGTCGGACGCAGAAGCATTCGGCAAGCCATCACCACAGAAGTCAAGGACAACCAAGTTCCGGCAAAAAAGATAGCGAAGTCAGGAATTTCAGCGAACTCTGAGACGAAGAAGATCCCCCTGGACCCTTCCAACCCCTCCAAGACTGCTCTAGTCGGGACCAGACTCGACCCAAAATAGGAAGACACGCTCGTCACCTTCCTCCAAGCTAATAAAGACATCTTCGCATGGAAACCGTCCGACATGCCGGGCGTACCAAGGGAGGTGATCGAGCACGCCCTCAACATCAAGATGGATGCCAAATCAGTCAAACAACGGCTACGGCGCTTCGCACAAGACCAAAAAGATGCTATTTGGGAGGAGATAACCAAGCTTCTCATAGCCGGGTTCATCAAAGAGGTCTACCACCCAGATTGGCTGGCAAACCCAGTCCTGGTCCGGAAGAAAAACGGTAAATGGCGCTTGTGCATCGATTACACCGATCTCAACAAGGCATGCACCAAGGATCCATTTGGTCTCCCCAGGATAGATCAGGTGGTGGATTCAACTGTGGGGTGCGAACTTCTCGGCTTTCTCGACTGCTACTCGGGATATCACCAAATTAGCCTGAAGGAGGAGGACTGCCTAAAGACGTCTTTCATCATGCCGTTTGGAGCGTACTGCTATATCACAATGCCGTTCAGTTTGAAAAACACTGGAGCAACGTATCAACGAGCAATTCAGCGGTGTCTACACACCCAGATCGGGCGCAACGTGGAGGCCTACGTCGACAACGTGGTGATCAAGACCAAGTCCAAAGAAGACCTCATCGCTAACCTAGAGGAAACCTTCCAAAATCTTCGAAGATTCAAGATGAAGTTGAACCCGGAAAATTGCGCCTTCGGTGTGCCATCTGGCAAGCTACTCGGCTTCATTGTCTCACATCGCGGCATCGAGGCCAACCTGGAGAAAGTCAATGCAATCATGAACATGGCACCCTCGACTAGCCAGAAGGACGTCCAGAAGCTGACAGGCTGCATGGCGGCACTCAACCGGTTTATTTCTCGACTCGGCGAACGGGGCATGCCCTTTTCCAAGCTACTCAAGAAAGCAGACAATTTCCAATAGACTCCCGAAGCCCAGCAAGCCTTCAAAGACTTCAAGATATTTCTCACATCAACCCCTGTTTTGGCGTTACCTATGCCCCAAGAACCGCTAATGTTATATCTGGCGGCAACCACTCAGGTAGTCAGCACGGTGCTGGTGGTCGAGTGATCCGAACAGGGTCACATACAGAAGATACAACGGCCAGTCTACTTTGTCAGCGAGGTCCTTGTTGACTCCAAGATGAGATATCCGCAGGTCTAGAAGCTGCTTTACGGCCTACTTATCACTGTCCACAAATTGGTGCACTATTTCCAAGCACATCAAGTAACAGTGGTCACATCGTATCCACTTGGGGACGTCCTGCATAATTGTGAGGCCACCGGCCGAATCGCTAAATGGGCGCTCAAGTTGATGGCTTTCCACATCGCCTTTCAGCCACGGACAGCAATCAAATCACAGGCTCTAGCCGACTTCGTGGCCAAGTGGACAGAAGTTCAGATGCCCACATCAACAGCAAAGCTAGAGTACTGGACAATGTACTTCGACGGTTCTCTACGGATCGGCAGCGCCGGGGCTGGCGTTGTATTGACGTCACCCACCAGCGAAAAACTCAAGTACGTTCTATAGATCCACTTCCCGGCTTCCCACAATGTTGCCGAGTACGAGGCACTCATCCATGGGCTCCGCATCGCCATATCACTCGGCATCCATCGACTGGTTGTGCGAGGAGATTCCCAACTCGTGATGAACCAAGTCATGAAAGAGTGGACATGTCTTGACAATATAATGGCGGCGTACTGTCAGGAGGTCTAGAAGCTAGAAAACAAGTTCGACGGGCTGGACATAACGCACGTCCTACAACAATACAATGATGCTGCAGACGAATTGGCAAACATGGGATCCAAGCGAGAAGCAGTCCCGATAGGGATCTTTGTCGAGCAACTTATGGAGCCATCAGTCAAGAAGAAACCAGTGCCAGAGCAGTCAGGAGGCGAACCTACTGTAACGCCCTGAAAATCGTCTTAATTAAAAATTATCGTGGATAAATGGAAATACAAGAATACACTAGAATATTTTTGTTTGAGAAAGTGTTTGAATAAATTTTTGAAATTTCCAATATTAAAAATCCCAAGTTTAAATCTTTAAATAAATACTCGGATGCTTTTATATTTCAGGGGTTTTGTCGGAGTATTTTAAGCATTTGAGTATTTATAATAATAAATTCTTTGTGTTTCGTGGTGGCATTTACTTTTGGTAAATTCCCCGTGATTTAACAAACTCTCTGAAATTTTCTCGGAGCTACAGAATTAATTTTAATGCTATAAAGATCACTAAAGTAATTAAATAAATATAAATAAATTCCTTTTTCTTTCCCTTGTTCGGGTCGTTCTTGATTCAGTCCCTTGAAGTCTCCCCGTTTATCGCGAATTCTGACTCCCTTTTTCCTCTAGGGTTTTGTGTCGTTCCCAGAACCCTAAAGTCACCTCAAAAACCTAAATCCAGAGTTACCGGATTTATTCATTTTTGAAACCCTAGAACTCTTTTGGACTCCCAATTCGAGATCCTTTGTATTCGAAATATCTATATTTCCCCTTGAGATAAATCCCAGATATTCCCTTAAACCTCTTTTCTGCCAAAATAAATCCAGATCTCCAATCGTCTGAGATTTCTCCAAATTCCGGTCCCAATAAAACACCCTCATCAATTCCCTAATCCCAAAATACTTTATTCGGAATATTCCATTTTCTAGTTCCTAGGAAAATATTCTAATTTCCCGCATCACCAAAATATCCACATATTTTGGGAATTTCAATAATGCTCGAATATTCTGATCTATTGATCTCTGCAAAATAATTTCCAATTTTATCGGATTCCCAAATTATTTCGAGATCTAGCTTCCCCAAATATTCCTTAAATTCCTAACTTCCCAAATTTCCAAATTTTGGGTTTTTCAAAAACCCCTCTCTTTTCCTTTCTTTTTCCCCCATCTTTTCTTTTATTTTCCTTTTATCCCCCTCTCTCTCTCCTGTTCACTGTCTTTCTTCTTTCTTCTCTCCTTCGGAGTCCTCCCTCCCTCTGGTCTGCCCAGGCGCCGTGCCCCTGCTGCCCCTCAGCCAGCCGGCCGGCGCCCGTGCGCCGTCCCGGGCTCGGCCCGTCGCCACCACCCAGGTCCACCCCGGCCTGGCCCACTGTGCCTGACCTCAGCCCACGTCGCCACGCTGCCGTCGGCCCAACCCAGCGCCACCGCCTGCGCCTCCTCCGGAGCCAAGCCCCATATATATAGCCGCCGCCTGCCCCCTGTGCCCTAAATTGCCGCCGCTGTGCCTGGCATCGTTGCCGCCTGCTGCCACCATCCAGCGCTGCACCGCCCTGAGGCAGAGCGCCGCCACCACCCCAACGCGCCGCCACAGCGCCCCAGCCGCCCCTCCGCCCATGCGCCGCCGCCTGTGGCCTTGCTCCCTGCCGCTGCCACTGTCCAGCGTCGCCACCGGTCGCCGCAGTCACCGGTGAGCCCCAAGCCAAGCTCCGATGCCTCGCTCTTCCTCCCTCTGCACAGCAACTCGGCTTCGTCGTCATCATCCCCATCTACCGCCCGCCGCCGGTGAGCATCCACCTCGTCGTCCCCTATGCCTCCATCTTCTGTTCCTCCTTCGGCGCCTCGGATCGGGAAGCCGCCGGTCGTCGTCGCGTCATCCCTGGCGCCTCCGTCGAGCATCGCCGTCGAGCTGCCGTCCTCCACGCCGGTGCACCATCTCCGCCACCGTCATCACCGCCGGCGACGACCCTCTCCCACCGGCGCCTGGTCCCCGCCTTGTCCTCCCCTGCTGGACGCTGTCATCTCGGCCGACGAGCCGCCGTCGCCGTTTCCTCTCCGCCAACTTCGCCGCTTGCTACCGTCGGACCAGCACCTGTGCCTGCTCCTGTGCGCTCACCTCACGCCACCACTGCAAGCCATCAGTCGCCGGTCATCGTCGAAGCACACCGTCACCGGTGTCCTGTCGCTGTGCCCTCTTCTTCGGCTGAGCTGCCATGGATGGCCTTGCTCGGCTGCTCCGCTGTGTGACTCTGCCGTGGGCCCCACATGCAGTCACCTCTCCTCCGTATGATCTGCGAGACCCGGTGCATTGCCCCCTGGTGACCTCCTCCTTTGTGATAGATGCGTGGTCCCGGCGTCTCCTCTCTACACTGGATGGCAAGCGGGCCCACGAACTACGATCCGATCCGATCTTGTCCTTGAAACCTCGAGACCCAATCATAGCCATCCAAGACACACAAAAGTTTGATCTCATCTCGACCGTAGGATTTCTCTGAGATTCATCCTACCCGTTGGATCATCTTGATACAATCCATTTGAGTCACTAGATCCATATAAAATACCGGATCAATCTCGACCGTTTAAATCCATCTAGATCGAATCGATCAAAGCCATGTCAGTCCTCCACAGCCATTTGCCCGTCGGCTCCGTGGACTTAGTCCATCCTAAACTCAATTTATGACAGTGGGTCCTACCTCAATTTCCTATACAAAAGTAATTCCTTCGATAATTAATTCCGAGGGAATATTTCCGAGAATATTCCTTTTCCAATTCTTTTCGGAGTTTCTCTGAATTCAATCTTCCAAAAGCCGTATCTTTTCCGTCTGAAGTCCGAATCGACCCGTTCTTCCTAAATTCATCTAAAATCATAATCTACTTGTTTATGTATTTTTATGTATTGTTTATTTGGAGTTTCTTAGGGTTTTTTATCGTTTTACGTGTAGTCGCGTACAATCGTCGATTCGGAAGAGCGCGGAGTTTGCAGAAGAGTTCGGAAGAGTAATTGAAGACGTTTTCGATTGCAAGGCAAGTCACACGACAATCTCCTTGAGCATGTTGATCCCATTTGTGAAATCTATTTTGTTTTAACATTATTGCATGCAACGCTTTTGAATGTCATTATATGGGTATTTATTTATTATCCTATGGTCCTTGACTATTATGGCCATGTCGATATTGATTCCTTTACCTTGATACCCCGTGTAATCATATTGATTAGCTAGATGTTTAATTATTTATCTAGCTAAATTATTTAGGGTTTTGCTTAGCCATGCCTAGAAACTGTAGCGTCATGTTATGTGGGATTACTATTCATTCACCAATGATTCTATAATTGTTAAAGGCTATATTTTCATGACTGTGAGTCATGGTTGATTAATTAATTATGTCAACTAAAACTTGACTGAATGGTGGGTTGTGAGCACCAGGGTTGTGATTGTTGCTAGCGGTGCCCATGACAGTTAAGGACTGGTTCGTGGACTACTTGTTGCGAAGCAATACTCGTGCTAACCATAAGCCAGAATGAGTAATGGCGGGTTCTAAAGTGTAGTTCGTTCAATCGGAGTCCACCATGGTGTGTTGTGGCTGTGTCAATAAGACCACCATGGCTGCATCAATAAGTCCATGTCTTGGGCGTTGGATCATTTCCTTGTTGGGGGTTTGATCAGCTCCTGCCGGAAACTGGTGGTTCAACGGGTGGCTCTCTTGTTGTGCGGATTACATGGAGGGACATGTCACAATTCCTTTTTGAGATACCGTGGTGGTATTAAGGCGCACAATAATGTGTTGTGGAGTTGTGTCTTGTGGGTAAATTGGTACATCTCTGGCTAGAGTAAAACTATTCGGATAGCCGTGCTCGCGGTTAATGAGCGGGCCTAGTAATGTTTTCTGTGATTAGTCCCACACTACTCATTAATGGTGATAAATGATGGAACATGAAAGCTCCTGTTTGGAGAGTTATGGTTTGGGCCTGAACTGCGTTGGAGCATTGTTCAGAGATGGATTTAATGTTGATATTAATTAAACAATACGGTTTTCAATGGTTTTAAATGCAAATGTTTTAAATGCTGTTTTACGCAAATAAGCCATACTATGCCTTTTCTTTGGTATCCTGTTGCATTACATTGTATTTTCTAGTGTGGCTTGTTAAGTACGGTGGGTGGTACTCAGTCTTGCATTATTGCAATCTTTAGATTGAAGCCTTAGCGAGGAGGAGAAGTTTGGTGTTTGGCTTATACCCCAGTTGAGCTGCCTGTGGCTTGGTGCTGAAGTTACGCTTGTTGCTGTTCCACAGCTGTTCTCTTCTGTGTGAGGACTAAGTGTCTCTGTGGTAAGTATTTATCGTTATTTCATTTTGGTTATGTTTATCAAATTGTCGATTTGTGTACCTCGGCTGATTCCTGGGCGAGGATTTATTGCACAAATTAGCTTTGAAAATTCTGGTGAATTTCTGGGCATGACACCTACCCCCACAACAGACGAAGTACTAAACATATGTCAAGACTGGCGGACTCCTGTTCTCAAATTTCTCCTGTACGATGAACTCCTAGAAGATCGCAGTCAAGCTGAACAAATTAAACGTTGAAGTAAGAGTTTCCTAGTCGTCGGAGAAGACCTGTACCGAAGAAGTGCATCCGGTGTCCTCATGCGTTGTGTCACCACCGAGGAGGGCAAGCAAATTCTGCAATCGATCCACTCGGGCATATGTGGCAACCATGCCGCATCAAGGACATTAGTCGGAAAGGCTTACCTGTAGGGATTTTTCTGGCCAACAGCAGTAACAGACGCCAAAGATATTGTTCGCACATGCAAGGGTTGCCAGTTCTACGCAAGACAAACCAACCTCCCAGCCCAAGAACTCCAGACAATCCCAATCTCTTGGCCTTTGTAGTATGGGGGCTTGACATGGTCGGGCCTTTCAAGAAAGTGCCAGGAGGGTTCACACACTTGTTCATCGCAGTGAATAAATTCATGAAGTGGATTGAGGCAAAACCCGTTGCTACCATAACAGCGGCAAGAGCAAAGGACTTCATCATGAGTATACTATACTGTTTTGGGGTCCCCAACCACATCATCACGGACAACGGTACTCAGTTCACGGGCGGCGTGTTTCAAGATTTCTGTGACGAATTCGGCATCAAGATCTGCTATGCATCAGTGGCACACCCGTGGAGCAATGGGCAGGTTGAATGTGCCAATGGTATGGTCTTACAAGGCATCAAGGCCAGGATATTTGACCGACTACTACCATACGCGGGCTGGTGGGTACAAGAACTCCCATCTGTTCTCTAGTCTCTAAGAACCACGGTTAGTCGGGCAACAGGGCAATCCCCTTTCTTTCTGGTCTATGGTGCCGAGGCTGTGCTACCTACCGAGTTAGAGTTCGGCTCTCCACGAGTTCGGGCTTACTCAGAAGATATCTCAAACAATACCCGATTGGTCAAGTTAGATCAGTTGGAAGAAGCGAGGGACATCGCAACAATCCAGTCGGCAGGGTATCTTCAAGGCCTGCGTCGTTCTCACAACCGCAATGTCCGTGGCCACGCCTTTTTGGTTGGGGATCTCATTTTAAGGAAAATACAAACCACCAAAGACAGGCATAAACTTTCCCCAATATGGGAAGGGCCGTTCATTATCACGGAAGTTACACGGCCAGGCGCCTACCGACTGAAGACCGAAGACGGTGCCCTCATCAGCAACTCATGGAATATAGAACAGCTACGTCCTTTCTATACTTGAGTATTACATTTCCCCATGTGTACAGTTTTTCTCTGACTCACTACGCCGCTTGTCTCAACCGAGTAGTGAGTCGGGGGCTACATGTATTATATGTGCCTCGTACTCAAGTTATGAAGTTTTGCAACGACTTTGTCATGTTTGCCTGAGTATAGCTTTTTTACGGTGAACGATTTTATTAAGTTCCTATAGACTAACTTGGCGTAAGCTACTTAGTCGGGTAAAGCTAATGATAACTAAGTCAGAACTCAAAGCTTGGCGGCATTGCACATATATTTACACATGTTCTTACAAAAGTTTATACACACCGACTACATGATGGATTGTTCTTACATACCCAGGTCTCAGGTGATCACCTCTGCAGTCAGCCTCGCCTTGGCTATCAGCTCCAGTGCTTCCTCAGGTGTCGTCTCCTCGGCGAACCCCTCCTCGATGGCCTCAATATCTTCCCTTGGGTAGATTGACCTCGTCATCGCCAGGGTTTGGGCCACGCCGACAACAACATGCTCATCCGAGTACCTCTTTAGGGCACTCGGTGCTTCGTTAAGGTGCGCCTACACTTGGGAGATTGTGTTGGAGTTGGTTCTCGCGTAGCGAGGATCCATGATGTCAAGGAGCTCTTTCACGGACTTGGCAAGGATCTCCCGTGACTCCTTGACAACCTTTATCTCCTCTACAAAAGCCTGGAATTGGATTTGGGCATTGGCTCTAGCAGCTGCCCGGGTTCATGGACAAGTAAACTTGGTTAGGCAAAACCGCAGATAGAGTACTGAATGGATTGGTTAAGGTTATTGTCGGAGGGAGGACTTACTTCCATAGTCGGCCTCCCACTTGGCTTTGGCCTTCTCCAATTCAACCCTTCTTTTCGAGCTTGGCGTTGGCCTTCTTCAAGTCGGCCCTTTCTTTTTCAAGCTCGGCCATGGCCCTTGTCAAGTCGGCCTTGTCTTTTTCAAGCTCAGCCTTGGCTATCTCGGCCTCCTTCAGCTGGATTTCTCCCTCTGTTCGGGTCTTCAGCTTGGCTTCGAGGGCTGCACATCAGAATAGTCAAGCACTCAGCATGGCAGTTAAGACACAACTGGGCAGTCGGGAAACAACACAGCTGGAGAAAACATACTAAGGGCTCGGTTAGGAAGATTTATTCGGGAAACTTACCTCTATTGCTTCTTGCTTGGTCCCAATTTTTGGTCCTGAGTTGATCAACGGCTCCCTTCAGCCAAGATTCCCTCCCTTGGTGGCGCTCCTCCAATACGGCCTTTAAGGCCCTGAGCTGGTCCAATTCTTGGAGCTGAGGGGCTACCCAGGTCAGCACCTCATTCATCCTCTCTGAGCGGTCAACAAGTTTCTGCTCGGGGAGAAACAATGCAAAAGCAGATTCAAGCGTCAAAGCACTCATACAAGGAAAACTACCAAGATTCCAATGTGATGGAAGTCACACCTGAATCCCCTGGGACGCGGCAATTGTGGCACGAAGCAAGTCTTCACGCTCCTTCTTTGCTGCAGCCTCGTCATGCTTATAACTCTTCGTAGTCCCGTCAGGGGCCACCCAGCGGAATGTCCTCGGGAACTTGCTGGGAGGAGCTTCGAGCCTGGGGAGGTCCGGTCTCTCCGAGGGCAACGACGACGATGACGGTGATAAGGGTGGCGACGAGGTCCTGGCCCTCAACTCGGTAGCCTCCGGGGCCTCGGGGGCTGGCTCAGGGGCTGGAGCGACAGCTTCAACAACCGCCCCTTGGTTGGCCGGTGTCGGCGGCCCTGCAGTCGGGACAACCTCAGTTTCTGCAACTAAGGCCGTCGCCGGCTCAGCAGGAGTGCTCGCTGATACTGGTTTGGCTAGGGCTGGCTCGACAATAGCGGTAGCTAGAGCGGTCCCCTTGAGATCAATATCCGCTCGCTTCCTGCGTAACGAGTCAAACATCACAATGCTACCATGGCGAACAAGATGTTCAGAAGACCCAGAAGCAACCTACCTCTTGGAGAATTTAAGCCTCTGTCCGGGGGATCCAGAGGTTGGCACTGGAGGGCCGCTGGCTGTCGGCCTGGCCGCACGGTAATCGGCGGCGGTGTTTCTATCCTAGTCGGCCCCGTTTGCGGTATGGCCTGCTGGGGTGCCCGGGTGCTCGGCGGCACCATTCTTGGGCTCAATGTTGCTGAGCTCAATGGCGCTTGACCTGACCTCGCACTCGGCAGGGCTCATCTTGGGCTCGATGTTGCTGAGCCTGACGGCGCCGGTCCCGATCTGGGGCTTGATGGCCTAGGGGCTGTGCTGGAGGTGTCTCTGATCCTGAGGCTCCCAGCTGTGGCACTTGACCTGACCATCTTCTGCTTGCCCTCATCTACAACAGGCCTCTTTCCCGCTCTCTTGGAGTCGGGTTGGACAGCAGAAGGACTTCTTGGCCTCTTCTTTGACTTCATAGCCGACAGCATTCGGGAGTCATCATCAAAATCCACACATGACTGCAAGCAGTTCAACAATACATATTACACATTCTGGAGCCAACCTGGGCATATATCTGAAAGCATTCACCACAGATGAACTACAAGACAACATCAGCAAGGGTTACCTTTGGGCGCGGCCTCTTTCGGCTATAAGCAGCCACAGACCGATCTGCGTCTTCAGTTTCGACCACCCCGCTGGCAAAGAAACTCAGCAGAATGTTGGTCACTTTATAGTTGTCCATCAGGTCGGCATGTTCTCGGCTGGGATCGCCTTTGCCCTTGTAGTGACACCTCAACTTCAACGGCCTGATGCACCGAGTCAAGAAACGCCTGGCCACCCATGGACCAGTCAACCTGGCTTTCTTCAGCTTGCCAATTCTATCAATGAGTTTGTCAACCTGCCCCATTTCTTCAGAGGTGGGCAAAGACGATTACTTAGTGAAAACCACCGGGGCAAACCCATAAAAGGGGGAAGGCTAGGCTCAAGATGGGAACAGTAAAACCATTCCTTATGCCAGCCTTTCAAAGAAGATTTTAGGGGAATATCTAAATAGATCCTCTTCATCTCGTTCCTGAGTTGGATACCGGCTCCCTCAATCACATGGATTTACTCTTGAAGGGTTGGGGCTTGATATGGAACAAGTGCCTGAACAGATTCAGATGGGGTTCCACACCCAGGAAGCACTCACAAAGAGTCACAAAAATGGAGATTTGCAGGATCGAGTTGGGATTCAGATTCACCAACTCTAGTTCATAAAAAGTGAGGAGCTGGCGGAAGAACTCGGAATACGGAAGAGAAAGACCCCGGTTGAAAAAAGAGGCAAAAACGACAGTCTCACTGACCTGGGGCTCCGGGACCGATTCACCTTCAGTGGGACGCCAGCGGATGACATCCTGGATCTGCAACTTCAGCTGCTTCTCCAGAAGCTTCAGCTTTGCTGACCAGCAATCCGAAGTCGGCCGGACCTCGTCCGACGCATCCACCAAATCGGAAGCCCTCGGCATGGTTGGGGATGAGAAGATTTGGGGGAAATATTGCTGGAGGCTTGGAATAGACGCGAAAGAGCGGAATCGCCCGAGTCGCGAAGGGGAAGAGCTCACAATAGCGAACCCTAGCAGCGGGAGGCAAAATTTCAGCGCGGAAGCTAGAAGACGAAACGATTGGTGGATTGGAGAAGATGAAGGAATCTTTTCTCTCTGTCCCCGCCTTTTATAGAGCCGTTTCCGATTCGTGGGCTTGGGCCTACAAAGTTGGGACTGGGCCATCAAGACATGAGTTTCTATAGTAGCATGCCCCGAGTGGGCCGCTAGCCGGTTGTGTTAAAATCACGGTGCTGGTGCTATGAATAGGAACCGATGAGGTAAACAGATATGCTTTATTAAGGCCTAATTGCTAAACACATGTGTTTGGGTATCTGTCTTATCCACCAGGTATTGAGGATATATCCTTATAAGGATCACAAGCCGGTCTTCATCAAAATTGGGGATGCAAGTATCTCTCAAGTACACCTGACCACGCAATAGATTTATTTTCATAAAGTGGTACTCGGCCTACATGCTTGGCCGCCAGTTGCCATGAACAATATTATTCCAACCGACATGACGCTGAAGAGTCTAGCTTCCGAGTAGTGCACTACTCGGGAAAGACTATAAATACCTTTTCCAGCTGACATGATGCTGAGGAGTCTAACTTCCGAGTGGGACGCCACTCGAGAACGACTATAAACATCTTTTTTCCAACTAACATGAAGCTGAAAAGTCCCATATACGAGTGGCATGCTACTCGGCAAGACTATAAATCATATTCCGGTTGACATGATACCGAAGAGTCTCATATACCAGTAGTATACTACTCAAGAAAGACTACCAGGTTAAAGATCTTTGACTTTATGTTTAATTGTTTTCACAATTATGCACAAAGTCGGGGGCTACACCTAATAGGTGCACCTATTCGGTGCACACTATTCATATATCTACATGGAGCCCTTCATAGCCTTGCTGCCAGCTGACATGAAGCAGGACTCGGGAGAAGAAGCACTCAAACGAAGACAACTCGGGAGCAATGCACTCGGGCAAACTTCACCTTGGAGGATGAGCACTTGGTATCAGCTGTCACTCAACTATGAAGGTCTCAAGGGCTGCTGTGGAGGCCATGGGCCCCGGGTACCTCATCACAAGCATATGGGCCACTCGGATAGAGGATGGGCCGAGTCTTGTAGTTAGAGATAAGATAGAACCCGATAGACTTTGCCTTGTACAATAAGGAATATACAGTCTTAGTCGGGCAAGGCATATCTCTAAAAGGAAATCCCTTAGCTATAATTCGGCCGGGACTCCTATCATGTACCCCTGTCCCCCAGTATATAAGGGGAGGCAGGGCGCCCCCTAAGGGCACGAGATACAAGTTCACTAGAACTTCCACCACCAATCCTCAAAGGAATAACACCACAACTGGACGTAGGGTTACCTCACATCGAGGGCCTGAACCAGTATAAATCTCTCTGTGTTCCTTTGCAATCCACCGAGTTTCCATCTGCCGAGTAGCCCCATATTCATATTGCCGGTGTAAAACATCGACAAGTAGTGCCTCCATATTTTTAGTGCATGTATTACGGCGGCAAGTTCCAAGTCGTGAGTAGGGTAGTTCATCTCGTGCTGCCGTAACTATCTAGAGGCATAGGCTACTACCTTTCCTTCTTGCATTAGTACGCATCCTAGTCCTTGCCGAGAGGCATCACAATGTATTTCGAAATCCTTTCGGATATCCGGCAAGGTTAGAACAGGGGTGGTGGTCAGCCTTCTTTTCAATTCTTGGAAGCTTTTCTCACAAGCTTCCGTCCATTCAAACTTCCTTTCCTTTTTTAGCAACTCGGTCATAGGCCTTGCTATCTTAGAGAATCCTTCGATAAATCTTCGGTAGTATCCGGCTAGGCCTAAGAAGCTTCTGATTTCAGTGACCGAGGCGGGGGATTTCCAAGCAAGGATAGTTTCAATCTTACTTGGGTCTACTTCTACTCCTTGGGCTGAGATAACGTGTCCTAGAAAAGCCACTCGATTTAGCCAAAACTCGCACTTCGAGAATTTGGCGTACAACTGGTGCTCTCTTAATTTCCCTAGGACCAGTCTGAGGTGCTCAGCATGCTCTTGCTTGTCTTTCGAGTAGATGAGGATGTCATCTATAAACACCACGATGAACTTGTCGAGATACTCCATGAATATCTTATTTATTAGGTTCATGAAGTATGTTGGGGCATTGGTAAGTCCGAACGACATCACCGTGTACTCGTATAGGCCATATGTCATGGAGAAAATAGTTTTGGGGATGTCTTGTGGCCTAATCTTCAATTGATGGTGTCCGGTTCTCAAATCTATCTTAGAGAACACGGCGGCTCCTTTGAGTTGATCAAACAAGTCGTCGATCCACGGCAACAGGTACTTGTTCTTTATAGTCACCTCATTCAAGGTTCGATAATCTACGCACATCCGTTGGGTTCCATCCTTTTTCTTAACCAGGAGCACTGGGGCTCCCCAAGGGGATGTGCTTGGCCTGACGAAGCCTTTAGCCTCTAATTCTTCTATTTGCCTCTTAACTTCGGCCAGCTCATTTGTGGCCATACGGTATGGTCGCTTGGATATGGGTGCGGTTCCTGGTGCCAATTCAATGGAAAACTCTATTTCCCGATCTGGCGGCATCCCAGGGAGTTCTTCTGGGAACACATCAGAGAACTCACTTACGACTGGCACATTTTCCAGGTTGATGGCCTGAAGGCTAGTCAGGATTGGTCGGGTCTTTTGGGTTCTTGAAGGGGTAAACTTTACTTCTTGCCCATTGGGCCCTTGTAGGGTTATGGTTTTATCGGCATAGTCTATTTGCCCTTGGTGTTTAGCCAACCAGTCCATTTCTAGGATCAGGTCTAGTTCTTGGGATTCTAGGATGATGGGGCTGGCTAGGAATTGAACCCCTTCTATTTCCAGGGTTACTTTTGGGCACGATAGATCCGACCTCATCTCCCTTCCTAGGGAGTGTACGATCATCGGTACCCTCAAGTCCCGATTTTCCCAACCATTTTTGTTCACCAAAGCCCGAGAGATGAATGAATGAGAAGCTCCTGAATCAAACAAAACAACTGCGGGTACGGAGTTAAGGAGAAACGTACCCATGACCACGTCTAGGGCTTCCTGAGCTGTATTTGCCTAGATGTGGTTCACTCAGCCTCTTCCAAAGGTTGGAGTTGTGCGAGAGGCTTGCCCGCTGACTTGTGGAGCCGTCCTTCCTGGTGCAGGTGCAGGAGCTCTAGCAGTATTGATGTTGGATCTTGTGGGTGCGGCAGACTCCTTGCTCTTGGGGCAGTCTTTGGCGAAATGCCCGTAGTCATGACAGGCGTAGCATCTTATCCTAGCAAGATTGGTAGGGTTTCTTGCTGGTATTGGTTGGGGCAGGGTTACTTCCCCTGGAGCCTGAAGTGAAACCACTTGGTCGAGGCTGTGGTGGCATTGGCGGGCGAGGCGTGCTCCCAGTGGGTCGGCTGTATTGTGGGACAGCCGGACGATACTGGGTCGGCTGAGTCATCCTCGGTCATTGCCCACCACGAGAGTTAAATCTGGAATGAGTCATCTTCCTCTTCCGATAGTCATCGGCCTCCTTGCGAGTGTCTTCTACCATCAGGGCCTTGTTAATCATTTGCTGGAACGTGGGGAAATCGTGACTTATAAGCTAGATCCTTATTCCCACGTTCATTACCTTGAGGAAGCATCAGATTTTCTTCTTATCTGTGTTTACTTCTTCTGTAGCGTACCGAGCCAGCTTATTGAAACGGATCAAGTACTCATTTATGTTGGAGGCTCCTTGCTTGAGTTGCTCGAACTTAACTCTCTTCATATCGATAATGCTTTTAGGAACGTAGGTTGCCCGAAAGGCGGTTGCGAACTCATCCCATGTGATAGTCGAAGAATCCTCATGGGCGGCGCAGTAGTTGTCCCACCAATCCGCGGCAGGTCCTCTTAGTTGGGGTGCTACGAATAGTCTCTTCTCGATGGGGGTGCACTTGTTGATGTTTTACACCAGCAATATTACTATGGGGTTACTCGGCGAAGGGAAATCCGATGGATTGCAAAGGAACACGGGAAGTTTATACTGGTTCAGGCCCTCGATGTGAGGTAATATTCTACGTCCAGTTGTGGTGTATTTTCCTTTGAGGTGTTTGTCGATCAATGATCTTCTGCCCTCAGGGGGCGCCCTGCCTCCCCTTATATACTGGGGGGCAGGGGTACAGGATAAGGATCCCAGCAGAACACGGCCAAGGGATTTCCTTCTTAGAGATAGAAACTTATCCGACTAGGACTATGTTTTCCTTATTGTACAAGGTAATGCCTGCCGGGTGCTATCTTATCTCTAATTGCATGGTTCGGCCCATCCTCTATCCGAGTGGCCCATATGCTGGTAATGAGGTACCCGGGGCCCATGGCCTCCATAGCACTGGATCAGGTTGAGCTTCCGTTCTACATCTTTGAGCCAGTCATTGGCTTCTATTGGCTCAATAGTTTGGGAAAATTCTGGAGGGCGGGATCGAAGGAACTCTGTGAGTTTAGCCCTCCCATTCGGTGGAGATTGTGGGGCTTGCTGAGGATTCTGTTGAAGCATGGCTATACTCTGAGCTATGCCTTGTAGAATCTGAGTTTGGATGGCCAGGATTTGCTGCGGGTCTATGTTTAGCGGTGGGGGTGGAGGCAAGTCTTGCTGAGTCGGTTCGGGGTGAGGGGGTGTGTTGTTTTCAGACCCTTGTTCCTGGTCTTGTGGGTTATTCCCTTGGTTCTGAGCTAGCACTTGGTCATCCTCATACCCATAGCGGGCTGGAGTGCGCCGTTGACGTTGGTTGTGGCAAATCATCTATAGAGAAGAGAGGGAAGCGAATAATGAGGGAAAGAGTAAAGGGAGGAAGAAAGAGGCACACAAGCACAAACTGGTTTTTAAAACATAGACGCTTTATTTATATACAAGAGGGGTGGCCAAGTCACATAGACTGGACGCACACAATACAAGAGACGGACTACCATACATAACACACACACACGCAATATTCGCCACGACTCCTAGTGAGTTAGAGACGATACAAAAGGTCTGACGTCCACTATTTACATCCTGCTACTGCATCCAACTGCTGCTCTACTCTTGCTCCTTGCTCTTGATCATCACACGCTCGGAAGGATCCTCCTCCTCGGACGGGACAGGAAGAGTAGGAGCAACTGTCAGAGAAACGGCAGGAATAGGAGCTAGGGCTGGTGCGGGAATATCAGCTAGAGTGTCAGCTGGGCGAGGAGTAAACTACGCAAGGTACTCGCACGCAGTCAGGCGACGTCGGCGACGAGGTAAGGAAGGTGGAGTCGGGGAGGAACTCTGGGAACTGGCGGCATGTCCCTCAGTGGGATCAGTAAAGTCGGTAGTGCGGGTGGAAGTCAGGGTGTGTGGGGATGGGGGATGCAATCGCGGAGGGAGTAGTAGTGCCTCTCGAGGCTGCGGTATGCCTCTAAGAGTTGACGGTACTGCTAGTCCAAGGCGGTGGTCATCTCGACAAAATGAGTCAAGGAAGGAGATGACTCATGACAGGTGCAAGGGTAGATGCTAGTGGAGGATCCACTAACTCGGTGGGGAAGAAGGCGAAAACGGGAAGAATCAAGGAGAGGGTAGTACTAGTCGCAAAGACGACAAATGGCTGCGAAGGCCATGTCCTAATAGGCGAGCTGAAGTGTAGGCCTCACCATCACGAAATGGTGATGGCGTAACTCAGGACGGAGGGGGTAGAGGCGGAGGGTAAGACAGCAACGGGGAGGTACAGTGGTGACGGTGAAACCGGCTGTCGATGTTTTACACCGGCAATAAATATATGGGGCTAGTCGGCGGATGGAAACTCGGTGGATTGCAAAGGAACACAGAGGGATTTTATACTGGTTCAGGCCCTCGATGTGAGGTAATACCCTACGTCCAGTTGTGGTGTTATTCCTTTGAGGATTTGTGGTGGTGATTCTGGTGAACCAACTCAACCTACGAGCTTATGTGTGCTCTTCTCGTGATTGCCCTCAGGGGGCGCCCTGCCTCCCCTTATATACTGGGGGACCGGGTTACAAGGTAGGAGTCCCCATCGGATTACGACTAGGAGATCTCCCCTTAGAGATATAACGCACCCGACTAGGACTGTATATTCCTTTCTATACAAGGCGAAGTCTGCCGAATCTAGCCATATCTCTAATTACAAGACTAGGCCCATCCTCTGTCCGAGTGGCCCATATGCTTGTCATGAGGTACCCGGGGCCCATGGCACCCACAGTAGCCCCCGAGACCTTCATAGTTGAGTCACAGCTGATGCCGAGTGCTCGTCCTCCACGTGAAGACGCCCGAGTGCGTTGCTCCCATACTCCTTGTCTGAGTGCTGCTTCTCCCGAGTCCTGCTTCATGTCAGCTGGCAGCGAGGCTATGAAGGGCTCGATGTAGATGTTGGAATAGTGTGCGCGAATAGGCGCAACCTATTAGGTGTAGCCCCCGACTTTGTGCTTAATTGTGAAAACAATTAAACATGAAGTCAAAAGATCTTTAACCTTGTAGTCTTTCCGAGTAGATTACTACTGGTACATGAGACTCTTCGGTATCATGTCAACCGGAATATGATTTATAGTCTTGCCGGTAGGGAACTACTCGTATATAGGACTCTTCGACTTCATGTCATCGGAATGTGCGTTTATAGTCTTGCCGAGTAGGATGCTACTCGTATATGGGACTCTTCAGCGTCATGTCAGCTGGAAAGGGGGTGTTTATAGTCTTTCCCGAGTAATATACTACTCGAAAATTCGACTCGTCAGCTTCATGTCAGCTGGAAAAGGTGTTTATAGTCTTTCCCGAGTGGCGTCCCATTCGGAAGTTAGACTCTTCAGCTCGTCAGCTGGAAGAATGTTTATAGTCTTTCCCGAGTAGTATGCTACTCGAAAGTTAGACTCCTCCGCATCATGTCAGCGGGAATGAGAATTTTATAGTCCCTCCCGAGTAGTGTACTACTCGAAAGTTAGACTCATCCGCGTCATGTCAGCGGGAATGAGAATTTTATAGTCTCTCCCGAGTAGTGTACTACTCGAAAGTTAGACTCCTCCGCATCATGTCAGCGGGAATGAGAATTTTATAGTCTCTCCCGAGTAGTGTACTACTCGAAAGTTAGACTCATCCGCGTCATGTCAGCGGGAATGAGAATTTTATAGTCTCTCCCGAGTAGTGTACTACTCGAAAGTTAGACTCATCCGCGTCATGTCAGCGGGAATGAGAATTTTATAGTCTCTCCCGAGTAGTGTACTACTCGAAAGTTAGACTCATCCGCGTCATGTCAGCGGAATGAGAATTTATAGTCTCTCCCGAGTAGTGTACTACTCGAAAGTTAGACTCATCCGCGTCATGTCAGCGGGAATGATGCTGCTCATGGCAACTGGTGGCCACGCATGTAGGCCGAGTACCACTGTATGAAAAATAAATCCATTACGTGGTTAGGTGTACTCGAGAGAGATACCTGCATCTCCAATTTTAATGAAGACCAGCTTGTGATCCTTGTAAGGATGTATCCTCGAGACCTGGTGGATAAGACAGATACCCAAACATATATGTTTAGCAATAAGGCTCTCATGAAGCATATCTGTTTACCTCATCGGTTCCTGTGGGTAGCACCAGCGCTATAATTTCAACTCAGCCTGCGGCGCGCCCACATGGAGCATGCTACTGTAGGAACTCATATCTTGGTGGCTGCTACCAAATAAGCCGGCCTGAGCCGACCTATCCAGCATAGCTCTAGAGAAGTATCATCCATCGCATGTCAGGATGAGTTTTTTGGTGTTGGTAACCGCAATCAGTCAGAGAAATCCTTATTCGCAAGCCTTTCCGACTTACGTTCTGGATGCAAACTGGTTGCCACATGTACCCGAGTAGGTATGTTGCAGGATCTGCTTGCCCTCCTCAGGTGTGACGCAGTGCATGAGAACTCCGGATGCGCTTTGACGATGTAAGTCTTCTTTGACTTGGGAAAAGCCGAACAAGGTACCCGAACCTTGCATTAGCAGAGGGTTCGGCTGGTGACCCTCATGGGGCGTACCCTATCCAACAGAGTTATAGCCAAGCTAGGCACCCGAATCTTGCATTAGCATAGGATTCGGCTGGCGACCCTCATGGGGCGTACCCAACCTGACAGAACCGTGACCAAATAAGGTACCCGAACCTAGCATTAGCGTAGGATTCGGCTGGCGACCCTCATGGGGCGTACCCTATTTAGCCGAGTGGTATACAGCCCCGACTGGCGCCGGGGGCCGATTGTTGGCTCGCATGGAGCGTAGTCGGGGAAGATGACGTCCCGACTGTCGCAAGTACTCGGTGAGTAGCCCTCATGGAGCATCCCGAGTGTATTTTGGCAAACTTGTCCAGCCCCCGAGCGTAGGAGATGGGCTCGTAGCCCTGAGTTCCTGTCACGCGTATCCGGAGCTGGGCCTGCAATATAAAGATATCGGATGAGTAGCATCTGATGATGAAAACAATCATCCGAATTAAATGTATTTTACAATATATGTAAATACGTGTTCTCCCTCTTTTTGATATTAATTTCCTCGAGTAGTTGACCCCTTACGTTTAAGCACTCTGCCCGACTAGTCATAGCCCCCTAGCGTCGGGAGTTGGCTCATGGCTCTTTCCCAGGCACGCGTTTTGGGTGACTTGAGTTCGTCTTACATGGAGCAGAGTTTCACGGATCGAGATTTATGCTACTCGAGTACTTTTGTAATCATTTAAGAGCAAAAACGGAAAAAAGTAAATGCGCAGCTTGTACACCTATTAGGTGTAAGCGGCTGTGGCACTAGCAAGGCCGAGTAAGGAGATGTTTATCAAAAAGCGACTTAGCTGTTCGGTATTTGGGAGTGGGGATGCCATCCTCGTGTTTGAGCTTGTGAGCCCCCGAGCATGTCGCTTGTTGTTCTGATAATCTTCAGTTGTTGAAGGTCGAAGGCGGTTGTGACCGACTGCCACAATAGAGCCGTCTGACTTGCGTTTGCGATTCCCAGCTTTAGTTGGGACCGCGTCGTCAGTGTCGTCCCGCTTCTTCTGTCAGGGTGACTTGTTGTCATCGAGGGCCTCGGCAACAGCGTGGGCCGAGTCGGCGTACTTGTTTGCCATGTCGAATAGGGCCTTGACAGAGTTGGGAGGCTTCTGCGTGAATTTGTCGATGAACGAGGTGTCTTTGACTCCTTTTCGAAAGGCGGCGATGACGACCTCATCCTTGATGTTCGGGATTGAGTTCCTCTTCTCAGAAAACCTCTTGATGAAGTCACGAAGAGACTCGTTCTTCCTTTGACACAACTGATATAGGTCGTACTCAGAAGATGGCCTCTCGTATGTTCCCTGGAAGTTGGTGACGAAGCGTTCCCGGAGTTCTCCCCAGGAGCCGATCGATTGCTTGGGAAGTCCTGTTAGCCATGTCCTTGCTGAGTCGGCTAGAGCGACTGGGAGGTAGTTAGCCATGACTTTGTGATTTCCCCCAGCTGCTCGGATCGCCAGAGTGTAGACCGTGAGCCAGGACTCGGGATTGGTCTTGCCATCGTATTTGTTGATGCCTGTAGGCTTAAAGCCGACTGGCCAGTCGACCTGTCGTAGTTCCTGGGTGAAGGCCGGTATGCCTTCGTCTTCATGAGGACTCCGACCCCGACTACGGCGGCGAAACCGCTCGTGGTGGAGGCCGAAATGCTCGTTCTCGTCTTCCAGTTGGCGTTGCTCGTCTTCTTCTCGTTCGCAGCGCCGAGCATTGGTGTCCTGCTGAAGATCACGCCATAGTTGGCCTCGGAGATCCCGGTTGTCCCGACGGTCACTTCGACGTTGCCGGTTGTTGTTTGGGTTGCCGAGTGACGTTTGGCGTGACTCCGTGTGCAGCCGACTAGAGCCGGCCGCTCGGCGTCGCTTTGAGGTAGAAAAGACTGCCATTGGGGATGCCGACCGGTTGGTCGGTATGAGGGTATCGCCCGACTGTTGGTGCTGCTGACATGCAGCAGCGGTAAGCATGGCTTTTATCCTTGCGATCGTCGGGGTGGCCTGGTGATCAGGCCCAACCTGGACCGTGTCCAGTAGGGTTACGGCGGCCACGATGTTCTGCTGTGGCGTGACGAAGACGTTGTGGTCGCCGACTTTTGTTTGGAGGGTTTGTTGCTGAGCGGTTCGCCCAGCCCTGCGTAGGCCGTCGTTGCGGGCGTGCAGGCGTCTTGCTTCTTCCTCCTGTTGTTCTTGCAGTCGGCAGGCCTCCTCCTCTTGTGGCTCGTGTCGTCGGCATGATTCCTGAATAGGAGTAGAGCCTCTGGATGCCATGAAAATTTCTCGCGGCGGGAAGAAGCTTGCCGATCTGCTGTGCGACTTAGAGTCGGAATCCGACCGGGAGTCGTAGTCCGACTGAGAGTCGTAGTCGGAATAGTTGATGGGGGTGATTACAACTCCGACCTCCCTAGATCCGATCTCGAGCGGCTCGGAGCCGTATCCGAGTCGAACTCCAGGGGATCGGGTTTGCCGCGTCGGATGTAGATTGTAGATATCCGCGGCGTCGCTGAGTCCGAACGGGAAGTTGACGATCTCTTCCCTTCTCGGCCCGATCTCGGCCGGCTCAGAACCGAGTCCGAGTCGAACACTGAAAGGAAGAGTTATCCCTGGACTCGGGCGTATTGGAGATCGCCGCAGCATGTCGTCGAAGATTGCCGCAGCGTCGTGTGGGCCGACTGGCGCGGAGTCAGCTGGTTCCTCGGCCGGTTGGATCGGGTCCGTGTCGGCCGGGGTGAGATTGCCGATCTGGTCGGCGATGACGTCGAGGCTTCTGAATGCGATTGTATCTCCGGGGGAGAGTTCGCCGCCGTCGATTTTGGTTGCTGGATCCATCGAGCTTGTAGATGTAGATCGCGCCGATCCCCTACCTGGCGCGCCAACTGTCGATGTTTTACACCGGCAATAAATATATGGGGCTAGTCGGCGGATGGAAACTCGGTGGATTGCAAAGGAACACAGAGGGATTTTATACTGGTTCAGGCCCTCGATGTGAGGTAATACCCTACGTCCAGTTGTGGTGTTATTCCTTTGAGGATTTGTGGTGGTGATTCTGGTGAACCAACTCAACCTACGAGCTTATGTGTGCTCTTCTCGTGATTGCCCTCAGGGGGCGCCCTGCCTCCCCTTATATACTGGGGGACCGGGTTACAAGGTAGGAGTCCCCATCGGATTACGACTAGGAGATCTCCCCTTAGAGATATAACGCACCCGACTAGGACTGTATATTCCTTTCTATACAAGGCGAAGTCTGCCGAATCTAGCCATATCTCTAATTACAAGACTAGGCCCATCCTCTGTCCGAGTGGCCCATATGCTTGTCATGAGGTACCCGGGGCCCATGGCACCCACACCGGCGAACTGAGGAGTGGAGTATCCGAGGAAGTGAGCCAAATCTCGGAGAATCTCGACGAGCCTCCCTGACCTTCACCGTAGGAGAGGTGAGTGTTGCTAGCGTCCATCTACAAGTTGAAAACAAGAAAAGAAGTTAGTGAAATTTTCAAAAATTTGCTAAGGAAAGAGAAGAAGTAAGAAGGTCTTAGATTTTCGCAAATAATTTTCGGAATGTATTGTCCTTAGGGTCTCTCTAACGTGGGGGTTTCGTTCCTAGGGGCAAACCTAGGCTCTGATACCACCTCTGTAACGCCCCTCTCCCGCTAACCCGAACAGGTTAACAGAGGAGTAATGTCATTACCTGTAATACCTGTACCAGTCCTAGGAGACCAGCTGGTACATACAGGACATCGGTGGATCACAGCCAAACCTACTTTATTTATTATACATAGTTCGTACAAAGGTTGCAGCCTCGGACAGAAACCAAGACATGCAACAATACATTACAAAAGTAAGCAGCGGAGATACACGGGTAGACCTATACCCACAAGCATAGCTTGGGGACCTAGACCGAAACCCTAAAACTCCTCGTACTCGGCTTGATCTTGGTAGAACTCGCTGAGGGTAGGGTCTTCATCTTCATAAGCTTCTGATGGGAAAATAAGCAAGGGTGAGTACACGAGGTATTCAGCAAGTCACGGAAGTTGTGTGGCATGCAAGGTTTAGCAAGGAAGGTTAGGGTTATTTTGCAAAGCGGTTTTCGAAGATGTTGTGGTTTTAAAACTCTAAATGTGCTCTTTAAGTTGTTGGAAAGAAGCTCACGCTTCGATCCATTCCGTGAGTTGCTTTACAACAACTCACCACAGTTAGTCGGGAAGAGACTCGCATCTCGACCCATTCCACAAGTCTGAGACTTGTCACAATTCCGATTCAGAGCGTACCCTCCTTTGGTACCTCCATTTAGGTGGATTTTCTTTATTTCCAAAACTCATTACTTAACTCAAGCAACTCAGCTCCGGTGTCATCCAACACACTGGGTCACACAGGCCTGTTTCAGGCCACACAGGCCATCCATGAGTCACATAGACTGATTCTGGTAACGGTTTCCAACCCGCAAAACAATTGCACAGATACTTATAAAATAAAATCTACGCTAGAGGAATCACTTCACATTTGCTCATAACTGTGGGCACGACTGTTCGAACAGTTCATAACTATCCTTTGCAAAGGGTGTACGCTTTTCCCACATGACGTGAGCTTACTCCTGCACTGGCCAAGCGGGGAGGTTCACGACAAGGCCTTTCCAAAGCCTTCCTAGGATAGCACATTGCCCTATAAATGGGTCCTCTCGACCAAGTACCAGGAACTCATTTCTTGTACTCAGGGACGGGGGTATATCGCCCTCTTGGCACCCAACCGCTCCCAAATCTATTAGCAATCGAAAACCATCCTGGGAATACTAATTACTTGGTCAGGGGCGTCCCATTCCACTCGTGTGGTCGCACTGTATTATGCTCAGTGCAATTCCTCAAGGAAACAGTCCTTAATAATCATGCAGAGCCGGAGCCACACAGGCAGCGACGTCCCATGACCAATTTTCGTAAAACTATTTTATTTCCCAAACTTCTCGACCAAGGATGTCGAGATTTAATCATTTTATTTAAAACCCTGATTTTCCTATCGTCACATTTTATTTTAGGTAAAAAAGGGGGTCATCGACATCCGTACACAAGTACGAACATCAAGATGATGGGGTTACAAAGGTCAGGGCAACAAGTTATTCAAGGCAGGGTCAAATGCAGCAAATAGGTTAGGCCAGACAGATTCGGTTACGAACCACGGCCGAAAAGCAGTCGTGTTCCTAATTATGCAAGTTTTGGAAAATTAAAATAAATTTTAAATCATGGGTCCAATATGGTCAAGAGTGACTTGCCTTGCTCGGGGTCTTGCGCGTCTTTGACGAACTCGTCCTTCGGCGACTCCTTGGGAATGGCCTCTATGCGTTGCAAAAGAAAACATGCAAAAACACCAAGAATCAGAACTTATTTTATACAACTAATAGTGCTAATGTGTAGATCTCATTTTTAGAAAATTTTGAGAGTTGAATGGGCTCAAACGGAGCTATGGTTTAAAAGTTATGAATTTTCAAAGTTTGGGCTATTTTCTAGAAATAAAAGTATTAAAATTAATTAAGGAAAAGAAAAGGAATAAAAGGAGTCAGAGGCTGACAGGTGGGGTCCTTGGGTCAGGAGAGAGAGAACAGTGGTGAGACTAACATGTGGGACTGGCTGAATAGTAGAAGAGAGAGAACAGAGAAGCTGACAAGTGGGGCCGGCACTATAGGAGAGGGGGAGAAGGCAGAGGCACCGACAGGTGGGGCCCGGTGGGTTGGAGGGAATAGAGACGTTGACACATGGGGTCAGGTTCCAGGAAGCAGGCCACGGTGGGGAATCAACGGCCAACGATCGTCGGGAGCGATCTCGCCGGCGGCGACGAATTCCAGCGAGCGGCCGATGGCTACGAGAGCGAGAACAATGATGAATCATTTGAACGGATCAAATTCGGCTGGAGGGCACTGGAAGATGGTCGGTGACGATGATCCAGAGCCGGCGGCGGCCACGGAGGGGAAGGCTCGTCGCCGGTGACCATTCCAGTGGCGGAATGGTTCGGGACTGGGCAGTTTAGGTGCGGCATTACATGCGGAAGAGCTGGGAGGGGTTAATTGGGCTTTACCTTTGTATACAGCAAGATACAGAGCGGCGGCAACGGTGGACGGTGGTGAGCGAAATTGGGTGTTTTTGATTTAGTGGTTAATTGGCGATGGGGAAAGGCGAAGGAGGTTCGTGGTGGCGCTAGGAACTCGGTGGTGGTGGCGGTTTGGTCAGAAGGGCTTTGGAACAGCGGTAAGAGCTCGTGTCAGTGCTCCAATGGCGGCGGCGGAGAGAGAATCTCGGTGACAGGCTAGTTTGGGCTTGCTTCTTGGCGACCAAAGGAAGGGGAGTGTCGCCCTATTTATAGGGGAGCCTAGGGCACTAGAGGACAGCAGACAAAGGCGTTGGAGGAAGGGATAAGCTCGAGCTCGGCTGACGAGGTTCATCAGTGGCAGAGCCCTGTGGCTTGCGTCACTCGTGCTCTAGAGGGGGAAAATGGGACGCGGAGATGATGGCGAAGCGACAGGACGGGGTGCCCTAGCGTGCCTGCTGACCTCCGGGGCTTGGCGCTGAGAAACGCGATGGCGGCCAGCTTCTTGACTCTGGGCTCGAGGTGATGATGGCGGGTTGTGTCTCGCACCGTGCGCTAGGACAAGGGAAGTTGATGATGGCGCCCCGAGCTCTTAAGGTGGTGACAGGCCGGTTTGGCGCGGGACTGAGAGAGAATAGAGAGAGAGATCGGGAGAAATCCAGAGAAGAGAGAAAACGGCGAGCGGCGGGAGGAAGTCGAAGGCACTGTGCCGGCTGACAAGCGGGGTCACGCGGCAGAAAGAATCTTGGCCGTCCATGCATTCACATCGAGCGGCTGAGGAGTGAGGCATAGGCGAGCGGCTGACGTGCAGGGCCCGTCGGGGTTAAATCCTGTGCGCGCGCTCGCGCGGTCCGAGCAGGCCACACAGAGAGAGAATAGGAATGGGCCGAAAAGGAAGGAGGTCGGCCCGGCTTGCATAGTGCAGTCTAATAATTTTCCAGAGAGTGCTTAAATAGGTTTTGAATGGATTTGAATTTGGAGGCTGATTTGAATGGGGTTTAAAAATTTTGCAAAAATTTGGGAATTTTCTACAGAGGCTTTAGAGCTGATTTTTGGAGAAAATTTGAGATCCGCATAGGCACAAAAATTCCAAGCTCGATTGAAGAGCCAATTTTTGAATTTAGGTTTTTATTAAAAATAGTTTTGACACAAATTAAAAATGCAATCATTACAATGAGTCTCCCGTACTGCAACTAAGGACTGATTCCTTTGGAATTTCATCCGAACATACGACAGTACAATCACATGATCCGAACATACGACAATACAACCACATGAGTGATATGGGATGACTCCTGGCTGAGTAAAGAGTCGCCCAGGGACGCCTTGCGTGCCAATGGACTGTGGATTGTGCAGGAGGGCATCGGGGTTGCCTCCTGGGTTCCTGGTACAGCATGGTCGAGAACTTACCCTGTGATTGGTCATGGACCCCTCCAGTTGGCATGGAGTAACCTGGGTGGACTCCAGAAATCCCTTGTCGTGAAAATCGTATTTGTTCATTCGCGAGCCGGGTGATAGGGTAAGTCTCATCGTGTGGGTAAAGTGTACCTCCTCTGCAGAGGTTTAAACTGTTTGAACAGTCGTGCCCGCGGTCATGGGCGGATGTGAGGTGATTCTTTAGCGTAGTTTTGTTTGACTACTGTTTGCGAAGGATGTTTGCGGATTAGGAATCCAATATCGGAAATGATGTGATGCTGTCGATGTCGAAGGATGAAACTCCGACGGCGGGAAGTCAGGAGACCCCCCTTTTGAGATTCGGCCAGGGGAGTAGTTCTCAGGCGAAGTCGGTGTCAGGAAGAAAGATGGTTAGATGAATCGGCGAAGAAGACGAGAGGAAGCAGGGTTCGGACCGTCCGAATCCCGAGGGCCCGAGCTGGAGGCAGAAGGGTCCGGACCGTCCGAACTGGGTCCGGACCGTCCGTCCGAACCCTGAGGGCCCGAGCTGGAGGCAGAAGGGTCCGGACCGTCCGAACCGGGTCCGGACCATCCGAACCAAGGAGATCGCGCGGGGAAGACGATGAACAACGCGCACAAGGGAGCCACGAGAATTTATACAGGTTCGGGCCGCCGGAGCGTAATACCCTACTCCTGTGTGCCTATGTGGGAGAATGTGGTATGCTGTGTTACAAGGTGAACTCAGCCCGCTTGCCGGCGCTGAGGGAGAAGAACAGTAGGTTGAGAATGAACTCGGGTCCCCAGAGCTGGGAGTTAGAGGTCCTCCTTTTATAGAGCAAGGGGATTCCACATTGCCAGGTATACGTGGCGAGAGAGATTTTCCGGTGACTTCTCCTGTGCTCCCGTCCGCCTGCGACGCCCATGCCGGAGTAGGTGCTGCTGCTGCACGTCGTCGTGAGAGGATGGAGCGGAGAGATGTGACGGCGCACGCCTCTGCCGCCTGGTCGTGGAAAAAGGGCGCCTGCATAGTCAAAAGGTTCTGACTACACAGTGAAGGAAGCCCCCATAGTCAAAGGAGTTTCTGATGGCACAGGAAGCGAGCCCACGGAAGCCAGGCGCGTCACGCCCGGTCGCCTCGGGTTGGAGAGTTGTTCCGCGGAGTTCTTCGAGACAATTGGCCCCCGGGGCCGAGGCGATCGGCACCCGGGGCCAGGACATCGGCACCGGGGTCCGGGGCGATATGATGGCGCCCCGGGGCGAGGCCCGGGGCCGGTGGAGATGGCGCCTCGGGGCCGGGGCCCGGGGCCGGTGGCAATGGCGCCCCGGGGGCGAGCCCGGGGCCGATGGCGAGATGGCGCCCCGGGGACGAGCCCCGGGGGCGATGGAGATGGCGCCCCGGGGGCGAGCCCGGGGCCGATGGCGAGATGGCGCCCCGGGGACGAGCCCGGGGGCGATGGCGATGGCGCCCCGGGGACGAGCCCCGGGGGCGATGGAGATGGCGCCCCGGGCGCTCAGCGGGACGACGACCGTAGCTGGCCGCCGCTTGTGCAGATTGTGGCCCCTGAGGATCTCTGACGTGGCCGGGGATCCACGCGTCACCACAGAATGTGGGACCCCCAGTCCCATTTCGCCGACAGTGGCCCCTGGCCCTGTTGCTCGGCCGGAACCGCTCCGGGCAGAAACGGGGCCACGTCTTTGAAGAATCAAGGGGACGCTGGGTCCGCCTGGTTCATCTTGAGCTGGTAGAGCTTGACGTCCTTGCCGCTTTAGATGGGATATACGCCCGGGACTCGGGCGCCGCCGTCGAGTTCTTCGTAGCAACCCTCCGGCCGGAGATCGCGGCAGGCAGACAGGTGCATCGTCCGATCGAAGGGCGCCATCGAGCTTGCCGCCGATGACGCCTCCCGTGCCCGGTCAGAGACAGAGGCGCGGGAGGAGGAGATTTCCTCTCAGGAGAAAACGTCTCCGGGGCCAGGAGGCCGGTCTCGCGGCCCGGGAGCGCGAGACCAGCGCGCGGGAGAAAGCCGCGGTGATTAACGAGGAGGGCGCCAAGCTTTCCAGCGCCATGGCCCGAGACGGCATGAGCCGCCTCCTGAGCAAGGAGGAGAAGCTGGTGTCCTGGGAAAGAGACCTCGAAGGGCGGGAGGCCGACCACCAACGCGAGGCAGAGCAGGCGAAGATGCTGGCCGCCGACATGGACGCCAAAGCCGAGGCTCTCGGGACGCGAGAGGCGATCCTCGAGGAGAAAGAGAACTCCCTGGCCCGGCGAGAGGCGGCGGTGGAGGCTGCCGAGGCCCGGCAGGCGGAGATGGAGGTCTCCTGGAAACACGCGGCCGACCTTGAGGCCGTGGCGCGCGGGGCCGCCGTGCGGGCCGCGTCAAGCGGCTCCCCCTCATCGGCAGGCGCGGCCAGCTCAGCCGAGCAGCTGGCTAGGGCAGAGGAACGGCTGAGAACGGTGCCAGATAGCCTCGCCCTCCAGAAGAATCTCGACAGCGAGATCGCGGCCTGCCTGGGGCGGTACAGCTCCGGTGCCCGGGGGTGTCTCAAGCGCATCGGCATCCAGGCACCCCCGCGAAAGCCCGAGGTGCCCCCCGGGGTCGGTCAGGAGCTGGTGGAGCTCGGCGACTTGCTAGACACGCTGGACTTGCTCCCCCGGCGAATCCACGAGGTCCTGGAGAAGGAAGGAACAGAGCTCGCCACGCGGGTGGCGGAGTAGGTCCTTGGTTGCCACCGGGCTCGGGACGCGGAGTTTTCCCTGGCCCCGGTGCTGGAGGGATTCCCCGCCGACGGGGAAGAAGAGGCTCGAAAGGCCGTGACCGACGCTGCTGCAACGGAGGCCAGATTCTTCAACCGAGGGGAACACCTCGAGAATCCGGCGAAGGGGCCGGGCCCGATGAGTGATCTCTCCCCGTGCGGCGACGGCTGTGGTCCTCCGCGCATGCCTGCGTTTTGACTTCGCCTCTGTTCGGGCCTTCGCGCCCTGGATGCTCAATACTTGTTGTTGTTCGTCTTGACATCCCGGGCCCGGGAACGCCGAGCGCCGGGTGCCGCCTGAGTCCGGGCCCGGCGGCTGTGACCGGTCGCTGCGTGTAAGCCCTCCTTGGGGCCCAGCGTAACCGCTCGCCCTGGGAACTCAGTCCCTAGGACGGTTAAGTCCCGATCAGGGCAGTCCGAACTGTCCGATTCCCGAGCGGACGGTCCGAGCTCCACTCCTCCTCGCGGGAAGCGGCCGTTACTTGGCCTCCCACGACTCCCGCGCCGCCCGCCCCGGGAGCTTGGCTCCCGAGTGCCGCGGGCTTAGTAGTTGCCCGCCCCGGGGACTCGGTCCCCGAGTACGCGAGGAACCAAGCGCGAGTCTCCCGGGCCTAGGGACCCTCCCTGGCCCCGGGCGATGCCGAATCCCGGGAGGAGATTGCTAGAGAGCGAAAAATACGAAAAGGAGCCCCACGCGTGTTAGGTATGGCCGAAATGCTATGCTCGAGCCTCTTGACTCGCCGGAAGCCCCTCGGGAGCCGGCCCTGGCCGCGCCCGGGGTCCCGGGTAGCGAGGTACCCAGCGCCTCGGCCGTGGCCGGGGAGGAACTGGCCGACCGGGCACCGTAGCCCGCCCCGGGAGTCTAGGCAGGCCCGACAGGGGGACTTTGCCCGAGACCCCAGAGCATCGACAGTGCCCGGGGCGCGGTCCACGACCCGACCACGGGGCCTCAGCAACTAGGGCGAGACTAACCCGATGGCCCCCGCGCTCGGCCTGGCAGATTCCGCTTTGCGCCCGGGGCCGAGGAGAGCAATACGGACGGCCACACAAGCGCAGGAAGAAAAAGGAATCGAGCGATATGTACAGTTAGACAAGATTACGTATCTGGATTGTCAGTCAAGATAGCATGGTTCCGCGAGAGCACGACCCCGGGTCCGGGGGAGCTGCTAGCCCCAGTGCCGAGAATCACCGCCGGGGACAAATCTGGGGGAGGGGCCCCCAGGCCGGGCCCGAGCACAGGCCAGTCCCAGGAACACCTTCCCCGCACATTCACCTCGGGTCCGGGGTCCCAAGGACGTTCCCGGGGTGTAACCCCGGGTCCCCTTCTTGAGCCCGCTGGGTCTAATCTGCGCACAGTGAGCCGTGAGAGTATCTGGCTCATTCCCCTGTCCATTCCATGCTACGAATCGTGGCGTCGATCATCTCCCGGCAGCGTCCTCGGAGTCGTGACCGTGCGGAGGAAAAGATCACGCATAACCATTTCACCCCCTACCTCCAGAAAGAACCGACCCCGAAGCTAGCCAGGTAAGGCGCCGGAGCCGCGGGGCCCGGGGCGCCTCCCGGAGGGCGCCCTTAGGTCCCCGCGAGCTCGACAACGTCTTGAACCTAGCACGTCGGGGTGCGGTTACTCGTCAGTAGGGAACTGATGATAATGAGCGAAGCGCAACTGCCGCACGGGCGTGGCCCGATTATGCCCCCCAAGGGATGAGACAGTCACGAGCGCAACACACGGAAACGGACAAAAGGGACGACACCGGGAAAGATATTAAAAAGCTATATACGAAGGCGAATACATATGGGGCCTCCCGGCCAGCGCGGAGATTGGAAGAAAACCGGCGCTGGCCCAAGCTTGCCGTAACTTACAGGATATGTTCATGGGTAGAACTTGCGAAGATGCTCGATGTTCCAGGGGTTGGGGAGCGGGGTCCCATCCTCCTGACCCAGTCTCACTGAGCCCGGTCGGGAGACATCGATCACCAGGAAGGGGCCTTCCCATATGGGGGAAAGTTTGTTCTTTCCGGCACGTGTGAGGACACGGCGGAGGGCTAGGTCCCCGACCTGGAGTGATCGGGCCCGAACCTTACGCTGGTGATATCGCTTAAGGCTCTACTGGTAACGGGCGACTCGGAGCGAGGCGCGTCGTCTTCGCTCCTCGAGGAAGTCGAGGTTGTCGAGCTGCATGTTGTCGTGGTCGGTGTTGTCGCTGTAGCGCTGTATCCGGGGGGAGCCGAAGGTGAGTTCTGACGGCAGAACGGCCTCGGCCCCGTTACCAGGAAGAACGGGGTCTCCCCGGTCGCCCGATCGGGTGGTACGATTGGCCCACACGACCGCTGGGAAGCTCGTCGATCCACTTGACGCCGTGTTTTTGAGGTCATTGTTAGGACCTGTCTTGAGCCCCGTAGGATCTCGGCGTTCGCTCTCTCGGCTGCCCATTGCTGGCAGGGTGGCAGGGGAGGCGAAAGCAGAGCTTGAGCCGAATCGCAGCAGTATCGCCGAAGAGCTCGCTCGTGAACTGCGTGCCGTTGTCGGTGATAATGCGGTTGGGGATCCCGAAGCGGCTGGTGATTCCCGGATGAACTTGAGCGCTGAGTGCTTCGTGTCGATGTGTCGATTACGGGGTACGCCTCCGGCCACATTCGTGAACTTGTCGATGGCGACGTACAGATGCCGTGACCCGATCCGGGGAAAGGGGCCGAGGATATCGAGTCCCCAGACCCGCGAAAGGCCAGGACAGGGGGATCATCTGGAGTGCTTGCGCCGGCTGGTGGCTCTGTTTGCATGAATAATTTGGCTGGCATGCGTGGGCAGCGCTGGACGAGGTCGAACGCGTCCGCAAGGCCGTGGGCCAATAAAATCCCTGCCGGAAAGCCTTACCGACTAGGGATCGAAATGCGGCGTGACTGCCACACTCCCCTTCGTGGATGTCGGCGAGGATCTCGACGCCGGAGCCGCGCGGAAACGCACTTGAGCAGGATGCTGTTGGCGCCACGCCGGTAGAGGTCCCCTTCTACCAGGACATAGCGCTTAGACAAGCGAGCGATCCTTTCTGCTTCCACGTCGTCTTCGGGAGATGTGCTCGAGAAGATATGCCCGGATTTCGTCCCATCCAGGAAGGCGCGCTGGGTGGCGCGAGGACCAAATCCCCCCCCGCCATGGGGCCGGATAACGCTATCATTCACTCAGCGCCACAATTAGAAGCGTGTCAGGCTCAGACCCGGGTCAGGGCTGAGCCCGAGGTCCGGGTGAGCGCGCCGAGGGGGTCTTGAGGGCTTCCTGGAAACCCCCGAGGGGACTGACGCCCGCACGCGAGAAGCCAGCCTTGAGAGCTCGTCGCGGCTAGGTTGCAACTGCGAGGGACGTGGCGAAGCGTGAGGTCGTCGAAACGGCGCTCAAGCCTCCGCACTTCGTCCACATATGCGGCCAATTGGGGTCCAGGTCTAGTACTCCCCGGGACACTCTGGTTGATGACGAGCTCGGAGTCGCCTTGCGCGCACACCCGTCGCACCCTTATATTCGAGGGATCGCTGGCCCGGAGGCCGGCGAGAAGGCCCTCGTACTCGGCCATGTTGTTGGTGGCTCCGAAGTTTAGGTGGACGACGAAGCGGAACCTCATCCCGGCGGGCGATACGAGGACGACCCCGGCCCGGCGCTGGAGGCGACAAAGCCCGCGGGCGCAGGAGCCGTCGAAGTTCATTATCCAGTGGAGGCGCAGGTCAGGCAGCTCGGGGGGCCGGGAATCCGGCGTCCAGCACAGGATCCGGCTCGGGCCCCGGCGTCCACTCCGCCAGAAAATCCGCCAGGACTTGGCTTTTGATGGCGTGGCGCGCTTGGAAGTGGAGGTCGAACTCGGCGAGCTCGACGCCCACTTAGCGACGCGGCCCGTTCCCTCCCGGTTATGCTATCTGCCCGAGGGGGAAATAGGAATGTGACTACGGACACCTTGTGCGCCTGGAAGTAGTGGCGAAGTTTTCCGGATGCGATGAGAACTGCGTAGAGCAGTCTTTGCGCCTGGGATAGCGCGATTTGCGTCACGGAGTACCTCGCTGACGAAGTACACCGGCTTCTGGTGCGTAATTTCCCGACGCCGGCCCGGCATGGGCCGGGGATCGGGACTCAGCTCCCGGAGGGAGCGAGCTCTCGCCTATGGGAACGGGTACGGAGCTGGGACCTTGGGCCCGAGTGCAATGTTGGGATGGTCCGGCCGCCGCGTCCCCGGCTCGCACTCGCCTTGCGAGGCTGCCCCAGGTTCGGGCTCCGCAGTGGCGGGCCGGGGAGTCGTGAATCCCGGGGTCTCTCTTGCGCGCCTGCTTGGCAAGGGGCGCGCTCGACGACGAGCGCGGCGCTTGACACCCTGCGGGGTTGCGCGATGTAGAGCAACAAGGGCTCGTCTGGTGCCGGTGCTACGAGGACAGGGGCGTAGTCAGACCTCTTGAGCTCATCAAGCTTGATCCGCCCTCATCCGTCCAGGTGAACTGCCGGATTTCTTAAGAAGCTTGAATAGGGGAGGGCACGCTCCCCAAGCCTGGAGATGAAACGACGCGAGTGCGGCCACGCACCGGTCAGCTTCTGGGCCTCCCGTAGCCTCGTCGGGGGGCGCATGCGGTCGATTGCTGCTATCTTCTCCGGGTTCGCCTCAATGCCGTGGCTGGACACGAGGAACCCGAGGAGCTTGCCGGCCGGGACCCCGAAGACGCACTTGTCCGGGTTCAGTTTCATCCTTGTGCATCGAAGGTTACTGAACGTCTCGGCCAGATCATGGAGTAGAGTGGCGCGGTCGCGCGACTTCAGCACCAAATCGTCGACGTAGGCCTCCATGTTGCGACCTAGCTGCGATTCAAATGTCACACGGACAGCCCGCTGGAAAGTGGAACAAGCATTCTTTAACCCGAAAGGCATGCACATATAACAAAAGGCCCCCTGGGGGGTAATAAAAGAAGTTTTTTCCTCATCCTCCTCTGCCATGCGGATCTGATGGTATCCTGCATAAGCGTCAAGGAAGCACAAGAGGTCGCACCCCGCGGTGGAGTCGACTATCTGGTCTATGCGAGGCAGAGGGAATGGATCTTTGGGGCAAGCCTTGTTGAGGTCGGTGTAGTCTATGCACATTTCGCAGCTTCCCGTTGGATTTGGGGACGACGACTGGGTTGGCCAGCCATTCCGGGTGGACGACCTCACGGATGAAGCCGGCCGCGAGAAGTTTGTCGATCTCCTCACGGACGAAGGCCTGGCGCTCTGGGGCCTGTCGTCCGTACTTCTACGCACCGGGCGCGAGCCGCGCGGATGGCCAAGCGGTGCTCAATCACCCCCTGGGGACCCGGGCATGTCGATGGTTGCCAGGCGAAGACGTCGGTGTTTGCCCGGAGGAAGGCGATGAGCGCGCTTTCCTATTTGTCGTCCAGCGAACCGCCAACCTTGACGGTCCGGGACGGGTCATCGCCAAGGACTACTTCCTTGACTAGCTCCGCATCGGTGGCGACGATGCGCGGCTTGGGGGCGCGGCGTAGCGAAGGCCCCGCGCCGCCCGCCGCGTCAGGAGCTACGGGGGTGATGTCGGCCGCACGCTGCTCGGCGCACGAGAGGGCGGCCTTCACGTCCCCGAGAACTGTGATCGGGCCCGAGGGGCCTGGGAGCTTCATGGTTAGGTACGCGTAGTGCGTAACCGCCATAAACTTCACCAACGCGAGGCGCCCGAGGACCGCGTTGTACGGGAGGTTGCACTCGGCAACGTCGAAGACGACATGCTCGGTGCGGAAGTTGCCGCGGTCACCAAAGGTGACGGGCAACGAGACCTGGCCGAGAGGCCAAGTGAGGCCCTTCGTAATCCCGATGATGGGCAACGAGGGCGCGAGATTCGTCCTCGGGGCCTTGATCTTCTCAAAGACCTCGGGGGAAAGGATATTGAGGGCGGCGCCCCCGTCGACGAGGACACGGCCCACCTTCACGTTGCATATGGTGGGGGAGACCGCCAGGGCGAGCTGTCCCTCCCCAGGCACCCGGGCTGGATGGTCCGTGGGGCCGAAGGTGATCGGAATGTCCGACCACTTCAGCCTCCGGGACGCCGCTGGCCTCGGGGTCGCGGCTAACAGCTCGCGCTTCATGGCCTTGAAGCCACGACGCGAGGAGTGAGCGTGTGCCCCGCCGTCAAGGGTGGCGATGACATTCTCGGGCTCTTGGAACTCGAGAGGGTGCTCCGGATTGGGAGCGGGTTTGTCCTGCTGCCGCTCCTGTTGGAACTTCTTAGTGCGCTCGGCCAGGTTCTGGACGGCGCGGCACTCCGTGAGGTCGTGGCGGTCCGTCTCGTGGACGGAGCACCATTTCCGGCCCGCAGCCGGTGGCGGTGGCGCACGCTCAGCCTTCTGCCGCTTGCCGCGTAGTCGTCTTGGCGGGCGGCGCGGCCCCGGGAGGCCGCCGGACGCCGCCAAGGCGAAGTTCTCGGCGACCTCCTTGCCCTTCTGGCGCTTCCGCCTGTCCCGCCGCGCCGCGGAACGTGAGGCCTCGCCCTCTTCCCCAGGGTCCTGGGCGAGGACCTCAGGACGCGGCTTGTTCCACGCCCGGGCTTCCTCCTTGCGGGCGCAGTGGTCGGCAAGACTGAACAGTTCCGCCGTGGTTTGGACGTCGCGGGTGCCCATCTTTTCGAGCATGCGCTGGTCGCGCACGCCCGAACGGAACGCGTGGATAACCGCGTGGGGGCGATGTGAGGGATTGTGTTGCGTACCTGGCTGAAACGCTGCAGGAAATGCCTCAACGCCTCACCCCTCTACTCTGACGTAGGGCGTGGAGGTCCGCTTCTGTCCCAGGGCGCGGAAGGTGCCCTGGAATTTGCCACAAACTGGTGGCAAAGGTTCTCCACGAGCGGATGGATCCCTCGGGGAGGCTCATCATCCAGGAGCGAGCCTGGGCCTTGAGGGCGACGGGGAAATAGTTCACCATCACCGTCTCGTCTCCGCCCGCCGCCCGGATGGCGGTGGCGTATATCTGCAAGAACTCCGTGGGGTCCACGGAGCCATCGTACTTCTCCGGCAAGCTGGGCCGGAACATAGCCGGCCAGCGAACCTGCCGGAGGCCTGGGGAGAGCGCCAAGCAACCCGAGCAGCCGTACTGGGTGGGCTCTGGCGATGGGTAGCGGTTTCCCCCTAGTGGCTCGGAGCTGGAGGCCGGGGCCTCGGAATGCCTAGCGGCGTCCTTGCGCCGCTCACGCTGGTGCTCCATTGTAACCCGGGCGTCCTCGTGGGCCCGGACCCGATTCAGCCGGTTACGGAGGTCGCCCGTGCCCCGAGGTTGGTTCTGGCTCGGGGCGGTCGGCCGGCTCGCGCTAGAAGTCGCGCGGTCGGAGGTCCCAGCGCTTGTATGGCCGCCGGCGGCGACCCGGCGGTGGGCGGTGCCTACCAGGTCGGCGATCTCGCTAATCCATCGCCGCTCCCGGCCTCCACTCCCGGCAAATGTCGGGGGGTGGCGCAGGAGAGCTTCCGCCGCCAAGAGGGCCTCCTGTGGTGTCGCCGAATGAAAGTTGAGGCCGCGACGCGCCGTGGGGCGGCGCCTTTGTTCGCGCCTCATGGATGAGGCGGTGGCAGACCCGGCGGGGCACTTGCCGGCCCCCTCCGCGAGGGAAGGGGCCGAGGCCGCACTACCAGGCCGCCGCGGGGCGCGCTTTGCCCGCCGGGTACACGCCGTGCGCCCCCAGGAAGGCGAAGAGGGAGAAGGTGGCGGGCTTGCCTCTGGGCTAACGTTGCCCAGCAGGGTGTAGTCGCCGGACTCCTCGTCGGAATCCCGCGGACGATGGCCTCCAGCCATGAAGGGCGTCGGTGTCGGGAACGTCGGCGTCCCACCTGAGGAAGAAAACTCCCCCTACCTGGCGCGCCAGCTGTCGAAGGATGAAACTCCGACGGCGGGAAGTCAGGAGACCCCCCTTTTGAGATTCGGCCAGGGGAGTAGTTCTCAGGCGAAGTCGGCGTCAGGAAGAAAGATGGTTAGATGAATCGGCGAAGAAGACAAGAGGAAGCAGGGTTCGAACCGTCCGAATCCCGAGGGCCCGAGCTGGAGGCAGAAGGGTCCGGACCGTCCGAACCGGGTCCGGACCGTCCGTCCGAACCCTGAGGGCCCGAGCTGGAGGCAGAAGGGTCCGGACCGTCCGAACCGGGTCCGGACCGTCCGAACCAAGGAGATCGCGCGGGGAAGACGATGAACAACGCGCACAAGGGAGCCACGAGAATTTATACAGGTTCGGGCCGCCGGAGCGTAATACCCTACTCCTGTGTGTCTATGTGGGAGAATGTGGTATGCTGTGTTACAAGGTGAGCTCAGCCCGCTTGCCGGCGCTGAGGGAGAAGAACAGTAGGTTGAGAATGATCTCGGGTCCCCAGAGCTGGGAGTTAGAGGTCCTCCTTTTATAGAGCAAGGGGATTCCACATTGCCAGGTATACGTGGCGAGAGAGATTTTCCGGTGACTTCTCCTGTGCTCCCGTCCGCCTGCGACGCCCATGCCGGAGTAGGTGCTGCTGCTGCACGTCGTCGTGAGAGGATGGAGCGGAGAGATGTGACGGCGCACGCCTCTGCCGCCTGGTCGTGGAAAAAGGGCGCCTGCATAGTCAAAAGGTTCTGACTACACAGTGAAGGAAGCCCCCATAGTCAAAGGAGTTTCTGACGGCACAGGAAGCAGGCCCACGGAAGCCAGGCGCGTCACGCCCGGTCGCCTCGGGTTGGAGAGTTGGTCCGCGGAGTTCTTCGAGACAATTGGCCCCCGGGGCCGAGGCGATCGGCACCCGGGGCCGGGACATCGGCACCGGGGTCCGGGGCGATATGATGGCGCCCCGGGGAGGCCGGGGCCGGTGGAGATGGCGCCTCGGGGCCGGGGCCCGGGGCCGGTGGCAATGGCGCCCTGGGGGCGAGCCCAGGGCCGATGGCGAGATGGCGCCCCGGGGACGAGCCCGGGGGCGATGGCGATGGCGCCCCAGGGACGAGCCCCGGGGCCGGTGCAATGGCGCCCCGGGGCGAGCCGGGCCGATGGCGAGATGGCGCCCGGGGACGAGCCCGGGGCGATGGAGATGGCGCCCCGGGGGCGAGCCCGGGGCCGATGGTGAGATGGCGCCCCGGGGACGAGCCCGGGGGCGATGGCGATGGCGCCCCGGGACGAGCCCCGGGGGCGATGGAGATGGCGCCCCGGGCGCTCAGCGGGACGACGACCGTAGCTGGCCACCGCTTGTGCAGATTGTGGCCCCTGAGGATCTCTGACGTGGCCGGGGATCCACGCGTCACCACAGAATGTGGGACCCCCAGTCCCATTTCGCCGACAGTCGAGGACAGCCGGGCTATGGGCCCAATGATGTTGGATCAACTGGTCGAGTTAGATTCCGGAGGCCAACTCTTGTGAGTTGTGCCGAATCAAAGATTGATACAAATCACTCCAATCCGGGCGAGCCTGCATCTCGCCTCAATTATTGAGAAGCACACACTTAGATTATTCTGAAAGGAATTTAAATGAAACGAATTATAAAACAACTAGCCATCCTTTAAAGCTTGCATTAACCACTCAAGTTCCCATGGCTTGTTGAGTACGCTAGTACTCATCCTTGCTCTATATATATCTATCCCCCCAATGCTAGAAGACAAGCTGGATCCAACGGACAAGGAGTTCTTCTAGGAGCAGGCCGGCTTCAAGGAGTTTTAGGGTTTCGGCTTAGTTCCTGAGTCGCACTTGTGGCTTTGGGCTAGATTCCGCTTCCGCTCTTTTGCTAATATATTGTTGTGAACTCGGGGTATGTCCACAGTTTCAACTTGGATGTAAGACTCTGTCTACTAATAAAGACAAGTTGTGCCATGACGGTTTCATCACCTGTTGTGCCAGCACTATATTCCTGGGACCGGTGCAGGTTTGCAGGTTAATTGTATAGCTCGGACTCGTCCTTCACGGAAGGTCAGTTTGGGGCGTGACAAGCATCTAGTGCACCATTGTTTTTTCCATGTTGTCTAGCGCCTTGGCAACTAGCTACAGTCTTACAAGCTTGGTGCAGTTGTAGAAGACGAGATTCAGATTTGCAGGGCTAATCCTAAACGGGAGGGCTAGCTTGGCGGAGGTGTTCCATACTGGGAGACCGCAGTTGGTGGAGCTTGTCAGGCGAGCTAGTTTATGGACATCAAAGGTGAGCAGAGTACGGTCTCCATATGATATGTTGATGATCTCAAACCTGAAGCCTAAAGAACTCAGAAGAGTTGCGACGCCGGTGGAGTCGTTGCAATAGACCTGGAAATCTATAGGACCACATGGTCTATCCGTCTGGCTCTGGGTGATCCAGAACGGAGAGGAGATAGTCGGGTTACCGCATTTCTTAGCTAAGCACCCTCCTCCTTCCTCCTCTGCTCCCCTCGCTGCCGCGGCGAGTATCAGCGGTAACCACCAGACCCAGCAGAAGGCAGATAAGCAGCTCGGGGCCATTGGAGTGTAAGATTCACAATCACGAATAGGAGTAAATAAATTACTGAATCGGTGACGCGTTGTGGACTGGTGCGTCGTACTCGCACGACCTGGACTTTTTCTTCGTGACAACGTTGGACTTGTTCCCGCCGTGTGTTTGGAATGTTCGACGTTGGTCGTTGGACCATTCATGATCTTTTATAGTTGCAAAAACACTTGCCTACGAGCGTCCGATGCAGGGGAAAATATTGGACGTCCCTCTGCGTCAAGCCCCTCCCCTATTTCTCTCTCATGCCATTTCCCATCAGACAGAGTAGCTCCGGTGACGGTGAGCACGCAGGCAAGGCTTCGCGTGCTGCTGCTATGCATCTCGTGCATGGGCCACCTCATTCCATTCTTTGAGCTCGCGTGCTATCTCGTTGCCGATAACGGCCTCGCCGCCATGTTGCTCTTTGCCTTGGCGAGGTCGACACCATCAGAGCAGTACCTCGCCGTGGCGGCGTCCGTCTGGGCCGAGGGCGTCGACCTCATCGCGCTGCCCACGTGTACCGCCCCGCTTTCAGCGAGATGTTAAACATTACTTTACCAAAATCTACCCGTGAAAATTTTGATTCTTGAGTGTTGTGCTGTATGTTGTGCCATGGATCTCAGTTTGTCTCTCTGCCTTGATCTCAGATCCCTCCTCTTGCAAACCTCTGTTCCAAAACAATCTCCGAGTTCGAATCGCCGTTGTTGAACTCCGCTCCGTAACGCCCCGGTTTTCGGGCCGTTAAAAACTATTTTAGTAAAAACCCTAATTTCAAAAATTTTTGGATTCTCGTGTGTGCTTAAGGATTAAGTGTCGTAGATCTTAGTCTAAACCTCCTTGAAACCCTAAAAACCTGGGTCCCAAACTCTCCTAAATCCCGAGACTCAAATTTTACAATTCGACTGTCTCTCTCAAAAATTTCCTCGGAAAAATTCAAATTCAAAGTCCCCTTCGAATCCCTTCTGAAGCCTTTAATTAAAACACTCTTATTTCACTCCTCCCAAAAATTCTCCATCGAATACTCAGGATCAAATTTTGCAATTTGAAGCCCTCGAATAAAAACCCCTTCTAAAATCGCTTTCCATTAAAATTTCTTTATTTTGCTCCTCCCGAAAGCTCAAATTCCATTAAGAACTCCCTTCCCAAAAATTTCCAAATTTATAAATTTCTAAAATCCTCAAATCCCAAGAATTAAATTCAAATTCTAAAATTCCCTCGGGGTCCTAAAATTCTAATCCACTACAAACATTTCCAAAACTCCTTGAAAATCAAATCCTAAAGTTAAATCGAAATTCCAATCTAAACCCCCTCCTTAATCCCCACTTTTTCCTTTTTCCAAATAACCTCCAAAATAAAACCTCCCAAAAATATAAATATATGCTCAAATCCAAACCACAGAAACCCCTCTCGAAATTCCCAATAGTCCCAAAGGATCAAATCTCAAATTTAAAATCAAATCCTAGTTTGAATTCTCAATTATCCTTTCAAAAACTCTCTCTAGACCTCTCTTTCAAATATATAAACACACATATATATCTCTCTCTATATATCTATATATATATGTATGTATATCAGAGTCCCTCTTGAAATCCCCTTATTTGAATTCCTGAGAATATTATGAGCCAAGCATCAAATTCCAAATTAAAGTATCCTTTCAAATTCTCCAAATATCTTTCAAAAAACCTCCTAGGGAAAATCACAAACATCACTATTCACTTGGGCCACCGCATCTCCCTTTCCCCTCAGTCGGCCCACGACCTGTCTCCCCTACTGCGTGCACGTCTCACCCACTGACGGTTGGGCCCCAGCGGCCAGATGCGTCGCTTGTCGCATGCACACCGCGTCCCCACACCGCAACCGCGCGCAAGGCCAGTGGATGCTCGGCCCGCCTGACTGACAGCGGGGCCCGCCTAGCAGCCACGCGGCGCATGCCTGCCCGCGGTTATCGTCCTCCTCTGTCTTCTCACCCTCACACTCCACGTGCTCAACACAATGTCGCCAAGGAAAATATCTTCACCCGTGCGCCCTAAGGTCAACCGAGCCTGCTCGTCCCGTCCCATCATCCCGGTCACACCCATACCCTGCTTCCTTTACCCCCCGACACGGTCTCCAAGCCTCATCGCCCTGTCCCATCCGAGCTCGTCCGCCACATGCCGAGTCAAAAATTTGAGCTCCACCGTCTTTCTTCCTCGTTACGATGCGCCGCCTCTCTAGCTTGTCGGGTGGTGCTCGCGCTCGCCTATAAATAGCTGCCATCCCCCTTGCTCCTTCTGTCCCTCACCATGGCCATGATGCGCCGCCTCGCTTGGACTGAGCCTGATCCACCATCTGCTGCCGCTACTACCTCTCCTCTTCGGTGAGCTCTCTCCTCTCTTCCTCTCTATTCCCCTTAGTGGTCGTGGCCCTCTTCCTCCTTCACCCCACGCCACGGCTACGCTATTCGCGGCGCTGTTGCGCCGCCGCGCCCAAGCCAAACCCAAGCCCCCTCTCCGCCGCGCCATGTTTTTCCCAAGTCAAGCTTGAGCTCTGGGAATTGGTGCCACCGTGCGACGTTGCCCTACCGACGCGTGAGCTCCTGCCCCACCGCTGCTCAGGACTATACTCGATTTGTGCCGCCGAGCTCCAAAGCGAGGTCGAGCCCGAACCAGGCACCATATCCGCCGCCGCACCACCCGTTTTGCCCCTTCCCTGATGAGATTCTCCTCCTTGCTCTATTTTTCCTCCCCCACAAACCCGAGGACCGAAGCCTTGCCCGAGCTCTCACCTGTTCCAGTGTCCCGCAAGGCAGCCGCATGTCACCCTACATCTCTGCCGGCCTTGGTCCACATCAATGGCCGCCGTTGCGACCTCTTCCTCCAATCCGAGCCATCCCTCTTTCTCCCCTTCTTCTCCGCTCCTAGCTGCCCTGTTCCCCCTCTCTGACGAGCCGCCATTCACCGGCGTCACCCGACCGCCGTGCGCCTATCCGGCCGGCCTCCGAAGTGCCGCCACCGACCGGTGGACCCGCTCTGACCCACATGGATTAGCCTCTAATCTATCTCCTTTCCCTCTGACCCGTGGGCCCTACACGGCTAAAGAATTTAATTAACCCTCTTTAATTTAATCCTAGCCAATGACATGCGGGCCCGACCCTAATGAAAAACCCTACATGTCCCACTGACCAATGGGCCTAGTCCCATTAACAAAATTAATTAGCCATCAATTAAATAATGGGACATACATGTGGGGCCATCATGTCATCCAATTCGTTCGTACTGACTTGTGGACCCCTAACATGTAGGACCACCCTGTCAGTCACTCTGTCTCTCTCTGCCATGTGGGTCCACTACCATGTGGGCCACTGACTGCCTCTCTTTCCAATGACAAGTGGGCCCTGCTCTCTTTCTCTCCCTGTTCCATTGACAAGTGGACCAGCTCTCCATTTCTCTCTCCCAATCACTGACCAAAGGCCCCACTTGTCAGCCACCAATTTTTCAATATAATTCTTATTCCAAATATTCAAATTAAATTCTTTACTTTTTCAGAAAAATCCCTAAAACTTCAAAAATCCATATCTTTTAATCTGTAGCTCCGATTGACCCCGTTAAAGTCTCTAAATTTTTCTAAAAATGAGATCTACCTCATGGCACTATTAGTTATTAATAATAGTATATTATTTCTAGGGATTTTGTGTTTTTCTCTCGTTTCATGCGTAGTCAATGCTTCGGAAATTCATCGGACGTCAGATTCTCGCGAAGTTTGAAGATGAAGACTGAGGCAAGTCACTCCTTGACCACATTGCTCCTAAATTTAAAATGCTTGTGGGTGCCATGGGCCCCGGGTACCTCATGACAAGCATATGGGCCACTCGGATAGAGGATGGGCCTAGCCTTGTAATTAGAGATATAGCTAGATTCGGCAGACTTCGCCTTGTATAGAAAGGAATATACAGTCCTAGTCGGGTACGTTATGTCTCTAAGGGGAGATCTCCTAGTCGTAATCCGATGGGGACTCCTACCTTGTAACCCTGTCCCCCAGTATATAAGGGGAGGCAGGGCGCCCCATGAGGGCAGGTTGAGTTGGTTCACCAGAATCACCACCATAATTCCTCAAAGGAATACATATAAACTGGACGTAGGGTATTACCTCACATTGAGGGCCTGAACCAGTATAAAATCTCCCTGTGTTCCTTTGCAATCCACCGAGTTTCCATCCGCCGAGTAGCCCCATATATTTATTGCCGGTGTAAAACATCGACAGTTGGCGCGCCAGGTAGGGGCCTCGGCGCGATCTACATCTACAAGCTCGATGGATCCAACAACCGGACTCGACGGCGGCAAATTCTCTCCCGAAGATACAATCTCATTCGGAAGCCTCGACTTCGCCGCCGACATGTTCGGCAATCTCACCTTGGCCGACTCGGACTCGATCCGATCTGCCAGGGAACCAGCCGACTCCGCGCCAGTCGGCCTACACGATGCTGCAGCAATCTTGCACGACATGCTGCGGCGATCTCCCATACGCCCAAGTCCAGGGACAACTCTTTCTTTCGGTGTTCGACTCGGACTCGGTTTTGAGCCGGCCGAGATCGGGCCCAAAAAGGAAGAGATCGTCAATTTCCCGTTCGGGCTCGGCGACGCCGCGGATATCCACAATCTACATCCGACGCGGCAAACCCGATCCCCTGGAGTTCGACTCGGATACGGCTCCGTGCCGCTCGAGATCGGATCTAGGGAGGTTGGAGTTGTAATCACCCCCATCAACTATTCCGACTACGACTCTCAGTCGGACTACGACTCCCAGTCGGATTCCGACTCCAAGTCGGATACCAGCTCGGCAAGCTTCACTCCGCCGCGAGAAATTTTCATGGCATCCAGAGGCTCTACTCCTATTCAGGAATCATGCCGACGACACGAGCCACAAGAGGAGGAGGCCTGCCGACTGCAAGAACAACAGGAGGAAGAAGCAAGACGCCTGCACGCCCGCAACGACGATCTACGCAAGGCTGAGCAAACCGCTCAGCAGCAAATCCTCCAAACCCGAGTCGGTGACCACGATGTCTTCATTACTCCCCAACAGAACATCGTGGCCGCTGCAACCCTACTGGACACAGTCCAGCTTGGGCCTGATCATCAGGCCACCCCGACGATCGCAAGGATAAAAGCCATGCTTACCGCTGCTGCATGTCAGCAGCACCAACAGTCGGGAGATACCCTCATACCGACCAACCGGTCGGCATCCCCAATGGCAGTCTCGTCTACCTCAAAGCGACGCCGAGTGGCCGGCTCTAGTCAGCTGCACGCGGAGTCAAGCCAGACGTCACTCGGCAACCACAACAACCGGCAACGTCGAAGCGACCGTCGGGACAGCCAGGACCTCCGAGACCGACTGCGGCGCGACCTTCAGCAAGACATTAATGCTCGGCGCCGCAAACGAGAAGAAGACGAGCAACGCCAACTGGAAGACGAGAACGAGCAATTCGGCCTCCACTACGAGCGGTTTCGCCGCCGTAGTCGAGGTCGGAGTCCTCATGAAGACGACGGAGTACCGGCCTTCACTCAGGAGCTACAACAAGTCGACTGGCCGTCAAGTTTCAACCCTACAGGCATCAACAAATACGATAGCAAGACTAATCCCGAGTCCTGGCTCACGGTCTACACTCTGGCGATTCGAGCAGCTGGGGGAAATCAGAAAGTCATGGCTAACTACCTCCCAGTCGCATTAGCCGACTCAGCGAGGACATGGCTAGTAGGACTTCCCAAGCAATCAATCGACTCCTGGGGAGAACTCCGGAAACGTTTCATCGCCAACTTCCAGGGAACATACGAGAGGCCATCTTCCGAGTACGACTTATATCAGTTGCATCAAAGGAAGAACGAGTCTCTTCGTGACTTCATCAAGAGGTTTTCTGAGAAGAAGAACTCAATCCCAAACGTCAAGGATGAGGTCGTCATCGCCGCCTTTCGAAAAGGAGTCAAAGACACCTCGTTCATCGACAAATTCACGCGGAAGCCTCCCAACTCTGTCAAGGCCCTATTCGACATGGCAAACAAGTACGCCGACTCGGCCCACGCTGTTGCCGAGACCCTCGATGACAAGTCACCTTGACAGAAGGAACGGGACAACACCGACAACGCGGTCCCGACTAAAGCTGGGAATCGCAAACGCAAGTCAGACGGCTTCATTGTGGCAGTCGGTCACAACCGCCTTCGACCTTCAACAACTGAGGATTATCAGAACAACAAGTGACATACTCGGGGGCTCACAAGCTCAAACACGAGGATGGCATCTCCACTCCCAAATACCGAACAGCTAAGTCGCTTTCTGATAAACATCTCCTCACTCGGCCTTGCTAGTGCCACAGCCGCTTACACCTAATAGGTGTACAAGCTGCGCATTTACTTTTTTCCGTTTTTGCTCTTAAATGATTACAAAAGTACTCGAGTAGCATAAATCTCGATCCGTGAAACTCTGCTCCATGTAAGACGAACTCAAGTCACCCAAAACGCGTGCCTGGGAAAGAGCCATGAGCCAACTCCCGACGCTAGGGGGCTATGACTAGTCGGGCAGAGTGCTTAAACGTAAGGGGTCAACTACTCGAGGAAATTAATATCAAAAAGAGGAAGAACACGTATTTACATACATTGTAAAATACATTTTATTCGGGTGATTATTTCCATCATCAGATGCTACTCATCCGATATCTTTATATTGCAGGCCCAGCTCCGATACGCGTGACAGGAACTCAGGGCTGCGAGCCATCTCCTACGCTCGGGGCTGGACAAGTCTGCCAAAATACACTCGGGATGCTCCATGAGGGCTACTCACCGAGTACTTGCGCCAGTCGGACGTCATCTTCCCCGACTACGCTCCATGCGAGCCAACAATCGGCCCCCGGCGCCAGTCGGGGCTGTGTACCACTCGGCTAAGTAGGGTACGCCCCATGAGGGTCGCCAGCGAATCCTACGCTAATGCTAGGTTCGGTACCTTATTTGGCCGCAACTCTGTCAGGTTGGTACGCCCCATGAGGGTCGCCAGCCGAATCCTATGCTAATGCAAGATTCGGGTGCCTAGCTTGGCTATAACTCTGTTGGATAGGGTACGCCCCATGAGGGTCACCAGCCGAACCCTCTGCTAATGCAAGGTTCGGGTACCTTGTCGGCTTTTCCCAAGTCAGAGAAGACTTACATCGTCAAAGCGCATCCGGAGTTCTCATGCACTGCGTCACACCTGAGGAGGGCAAGCAGATCCTGCAACATACCTACTCGGTACATGTGGCAACCAGTTTGCATCCAGAACGTAAGTCGGAAAGGCTTGCGAATAAGGATTTCTCTGGCTGATTGCGGTTACCAACACCAAAAAATCGTCCTGACATGCGATGGATGATACTTCCTAGAGCTATGCGGATAGGTGCGGCCTCAGGCTGGCTTATTTGGTAGCAGCCACCAAGATATGAGTTCCTACGGTAGCATGCTCCATATGGGCCGCCCGCAGGCTGAGTTGAAATTATAGCGCTGGTGCTACCAACAGGAGCCGATGAGGTAAACAGATATGCTTCATGAGAGCCTTATTGCTAAACATATATGTTTGGGTATCTGTCTTATCCACCAGGTCTCGAGGATACATCCTTACAGGGATCACAAGCTGGTCTTCATTAAAATTGGAGATGCAGGTATCTCTCTCGAGTACACCTAACCACGTAATGGATTTATTTTTTCATACAGTGGTACTCGGCCTACATGCGTGGCCACCAGTTGCCATGAGCAGCATCATTCCCGCTGACATGACGCGATGAGTCTAACTTTCGAGTAGTACACTACTCGGGAGAGACTATAAAATTCTCATTCCCCTGACATGACGCGGATGAGTCTAACTTTCGAGTGTGTACACTACTCGGGAGAGACTATAAAATTCTCATTCCCGCTGACATGACGCGGATGAGTCTAACTTTCGAGTAGTACACTACTTGGCGAGAGAGACTATAAAATTCTCATTCCCGCTGACATGACGCGGATGAGTCTAACCTTCGAGTAGTGCACTACTCGGGAAAGATTATAAAACAATCTTCCAGCTGACGAGCTGAAGAGTCTAACTTCCGAATGGGACGCCACTCGGGAAAGACTATAAACCCTTTTCCAGCTGACATGAAGCTGACGAGTCTAATTTTTCGAGTAATATTACTTGGGAAAGACTATAAATAATCATCACCGGCTGACATGACGCCGACGAGTCTAATTTGAGTAGTATACTACTCAGGAAAGACTATAAACACCCCCTTTCCGGCTGACATGACGCTGAAGAGTCCCATATACGAGTAGCATCCTACTCGGCAAGACTATAAACGCACATTCCGACTGACATGAAGTCGAGGAGTCCTATATACGAGTAGTTCCCTACTCGCCAAGACTATAAATCATATCCGGTTGACATGATACCGAAGAGTCTCATGTACCAGTAGTAATCTACTCGGGAAAGACTACAAGGTTAAAGATCTTTGACTTCATGTTTAATTGTTTTCACAATTAAGCACAAAGTCGGGGCTACACCTAATAGGTGCGCCTATTCGGCGCAACACTATTCCAACATCTACATCGAGACCTTCATAGCCTCGCTGCCAGCTGACATGAAGCAGGACTCGGAGAAGCAAGCACTCAGACAAAGAGTAACTCGGGAGCAATGCACTCGGGAAACTTCACCGTGAGAGATGAGCACTCGGCATCAGCTGTGACTCAACTATGAGGTCTCGCGGGCTACTGTGGGTGCCATGGGCCCCGGTACCTCATGACAAGCATATGGGCACTCGGATAGAGGATGGGCCTAGCCTTGTAATTAGAGATATAGCTAGATTCGGCAGACTTCGCCCTTGTATAGAAAGAATATTACAGTCCTAGTCGGGTACGTTATGTCTCTAAGGGGAGATCTCCTAGTCGTAATCCGATGGGGACTCCTACCTTGTAACCCTGTCCCCAGTAATAAGGGGAGGCAGGGCGCCCCATGAGGGCAGGTTGAGTTGGTTCACCAGAATCACCACCATAATTCCTCAAAGGAATACATATAAACTGGACGTAGGGTATTACCTCACATTGAGGGCCTGAACCAGTATAAAATCTCCCTGTGTTCCTTTGCAATCCACCGAGTTTCCATCCGCCGAGTAGCCCCATATATTTATTGCCGGTGTAAAACATCGACAATGCTTTGTTTGCAAAATTGCATTGCTAGTGTACACGATAAATTGATTGGCCTCGGTTTACGTGTCGAACCAACGGACCTCCCCAGTAGTTGCATAAATCCAGTTGGACGTTGATACCATATTCCTTATCACTCCACCTCGTGGTACCTCGGTTACAGTGCTCTCTAAGCATGGACTCCGATGGTTCTGCCCACATCACTGCTATTTGTCGATTTGGGAAAATAGGGTTTCCAAAGATTTAAAAACCCGACATGCGATGTCGGCGGAATTGCGAAGCAAAATTGATTGCGAAAATCCGTGGTGCAAAGTGATCGCCTGTGTGGTGGCACTTCATATTTGCATATAAGGACCGTTTCCTTGGGGAATTTCATCCGAGCATCTCACAGTGCAACCACACGGGTGGGATGGGACACCCCTGGCCGAGTAAAACTAGTGGTTCCCAGGATCGTTTTTAGTTGCTAATAAATGTGGGATTGGCTAGGTGCCAAGAAGGCGATATACCCTCGTCCTTGAGTCCAGGAAATGAGTTCCTGGTACTTGGTTTGAGAACCCATTTATAGGGCAACGTGTTATCCTGGGTAGGCTTTGGAAAGGCCTTGTCGCGAACCTTCCCCGCTGATGAGTGCGGGAAGTAAGCTCGTGTCGTGTGGGTAAAGCGTGCACCCTTTGCAAAGGTCTACAAACTGTTCGAACAGCCATGCCCACAGTTATGGGCGAATGTGAGGTGACTCCTCTAGCGTAGTTTTGTTTGCTAGTGTTTTGCAAAAGTGATTTGTGGTATGGGAATCGTTACCAGAATCGGCCTCAGTGGCTGATGGATGACGTGAGTGGTCTGAAATGGGACTGTGTGACCCGGGATGTCGAATAGTATCATTGTTTAGGCTTCTCGAGTGGAAGTAGTGTATGTTTTGAGTTGAGATTAAGGATGGCTCGAGGAGGTCGAGGAGCCACTGAGATGAGTTATGAGATGAGATGATGTCCTGGATAGGACTAAAGTGAAAGGAAAATAATAGAGGAAAAATGAGATTACGTCCTGGAGTGGATGAAAGTGAAAATAAAGTAATAGATGAGGATACAGAGGAAAGCTACTTGAGGGCAAACCCATTGAACTGTTGTCGTGATCTGATTTGTCCACTTGAGTTGTTGAAAAACAATTCACGGACAGGATCGAGGCGAGAGCCTCATTCCAGTTGCATTGAGACAACTCACACTTAGGTTTTCAAAAATGTTTTTAAATGAAAAGGTTTGCGAAATAAAGCCCAATCTATCTTTGATAGCCTGCAAAACACGTTTTCCATGACTTGCTGAGTACGCAAGTACTCAATCTATTTGTTTTCTCCCCTCATTCAGGAAGAGTGAAGTTGAAGTGAAGATTTTCCTAATTCCAAGCCGTTGCTTGTGGATTGGGTTCCCGTTGCATTGTTGTTCCGCTGCTGCTGTTCTTTTTGCAGGTTGCTGCTCAGGGCTTACTCGAAGTCGCAACTTATAAATGTATAATATAAACATATTTTATTTCGTTGCTATGGTACATCTCGGTTGACCGTGGGTACCAACAAGGTTTCCTAGGACTGGTACTGGCAACGCGATCCGTGGGAGTTGGTTCACGCCAATCTCCTGCGGCGCTCCCTCTCTGATGTCACTGTAGGTGGTGCCAGGGTAGGGGCGTTACACGCTCCAAAACCCTAACGGCAAGTTTCCTGATCTTCTCCTTCAGAAACTCCTACTTCGATATCCGTTCTGAAGACCTGAGTCGGAACCCTAAGATATCCCCATTTGGACCCCACCCTGAAATCCCATTGAGACCTCTCCTTTTGAATCCTCAAATGAAATCCCAATTTTGAATATGCAACGTGGCATCGAACCCCGACTCAAAATCTCTTCCCACCAATATGTGTATATATATGTAAATGTATACATACAAATGTATACATGTATCAACTCCACCCCTGCTCCACACTCAAATCCGCCATCATACCGATATACATACATATATATACACACAAGTATATATACGCATATACCCTTACTCACGTGTGTATATATGCGTGTCGGCTCTCTATTCTTGACCTCCTTGAAATCTTCCCAAAACTTCCCCCAAGCACCACAAATTCAAATTAATTTTAATTTCTTTTTCCCCTTGAATCTCCTACCAATAAATTCTTAAGTGCCACAATACAAAACTTAATTCCAAAATACCCATTATGCACTTGGGTTTCACTCCCCCTGGATCCCCTGAATTCCCTTGATGGCAAACAAGAAATTGAATTCAAATTCCCCTTTGAAATCTCACAATATCCTTTCAAATTAATCCCTGAGAAAAATGGAAAGCATCACTATTACCCTGGGCCGCCATCTCCCTCCCCAGCCAGCCCAGCATCGAATGCCCACCTATGAGGCGCCCGGCCGCGGTATTTCTGCCGCGTGGCAGTAGGCACCGCGCACTGCCATCGATCTGCCCCGCACAGTGCCCCCCCACCACGCGATGCTTGCCTCTTCTATCTCCGTCGCCTCTCCACTTATCCCCGTCCTCGCGCGTGAGCTATTTGGTCAAATGACCGAGCACCACGCCGCACAGTCCCCACCACCCGACGTCACCTCGGCCCTGCTGGCGCTGCTAGCCACCATGGCTCAGACAGCCACAGTCGCCGCTCTTTTTTCCCCTTCCGCTCCTCATTTTTGGCCAAAGACCGAGACTACGAGGCCCCTCCTGAATCTCCCTCCCTCTCTCTCTCTCTCAATCATTTCTGCGCCCACGCCGCGAAATCCAAATACTTCCGTCGGATAAACCGACTACCACCGCTTCCCGCAATTGTCGCCGTCCGCTACTTTTCGCCGCTCGCGTGAAATTTCTCTGCCGCGCCCATCTTTCCCGCCTCTCCCCCTCAGTCATTGAGCTCTATGATTGGAGTTTCCCCCTCCCCAAACCGACCTAAACCCGAGCCCCTTCCCCTCTATAAAAGCCCTCCTTGAGGCCTCTTTCCCCTCCCCTCGCTTCGGTTTCCAGGACTGCCGCCCGGCGGCGTCTTCTAGAGGAATCGGCCAAGCCGTGCTGCCACGGGGCTTCATAGGCATGTTGACTCCCCATTTCTGTCCTGAGCGCCCTCGCCCAGTCCTAGAGCCGAGCACCTCCGCACAGCTCCCCTCCCCGTCGGCCTCCCCGCTTGACCTACAACACCGCTGCCACGGGCTGTTTCCCCTTGGTGAGCTCCTTTTCCCATACGTGATGCTCTTGGATTGCACCTAGACAACGGTGTTCAAGTGCTCGCCAATGCTCGGGTTCCCCTCTATTTCTTTCCCCTTCGCCGCCGCCCATTGCCATGCGTCGCAGATGATCTCCCAATCCCGTGGCCAGAGATCTCCATACCCTCGCTCAGCGTCTCTGGACACCCCTCCGCCTCTTCCCTCGGGCCATCGTGACCGACCTCCCTCCTCTCCTTCCCTTTTGTTGCTTTCGCCACCGAGAAGGACACCGAGGCACCATAGCTTTTTCTTCTCCTCGCCGCTCTAGACCCCGTTGCTAGCCACCGTCGGACCTCATTCTCTCCGATCCAAACCGTTCACTCAACTTCCCTTGATCTCCTCTCCCCGCTGATGTAGTCTCCTTGCCACGGAAACGCCACCACTCACCGGTGCACTCCCGCCGCCATCGGTCGTCGGATCCCACTGGCAAAGCCATGCCTTTCCCACCCTCACTGCCACGAGGGTCCCCCCGTGTACCCATCCCCCCACGAACGCCGTCCCAGCTCGACCCGGTGAGTGTGCACCACGCACATGGACCATGCCCCTGTCAGGTGGGCCCTTTTCCCCTCAGTCCACCACGGACCAATCCCATAAACCCCGGCCCCCGACAGTGGGCCCTAACCATCAGTGAGCCGTGCCCCTCCCCCTTGTGCCACTGCCATGTGGGCCACTAGGCCTAGCCACTGGCCCAGAACTCTCTCTCTACACCAACCGACTGGTGGGCCGTAGCTGTCAGTGGACCCCTCCTGTCGGTGACCCAGAAGAGAATCTTATGAATATATTTCTCTAGAAATTCCAAATAATCTTTCCCTTATTCCAAAAATCCAATTAAACTTTGGAAAATCCTATCTTTAAAACCATTGATCCGATTGACTCCGTTCCAACTCTAGTAATTTTCTAAAATTGATATCTATCTTATGGCACTATTAGTAGCTCTAAACAGGATCTGTTTCTTGGACTTTGTTTAGATTTTGTGTGTTTGCACATAGTAACCAGTCGTCGGAAATTCGTTTCGGAGCGGATTTCACGGCAATTTCTCGAAGACTCGTGAAGACCTAGAGCAAGGCAAGTCACCTTTGCCTTTGATCATCTTGAACGCATATTTGCGGAACTAAGTACTTTGATTGCCAAATCGCATTTACTAGGCTACATAGAGATGATTTCTCGGCCACGGTCGCAAGACGACCGAGGGGCCGCCAACTCACTTGCTGCATGACTTTCTTGATAGATTGTGATTCCCTTACACATCCTTGTCACCACCCTTGATAGATCCCGGTACCCATGTCGATGGGCAATGTACCGGTGATCGCCTATAAAATTTTAAAATGACTACGATGGGTAAATCTTGGGTTTACGAAACTTTGAAAAACCCAACACCTGGGTTGGTGCCTTGAAAATAAAATGGTTTGCGAAAACCGCGATACGGGGATCATGCCAGTAGGACGAGTCTCCCGCACTGCAACTAAGGACCGATTCCTTTAGAATTTCATCCGAACATACGACAGTACAACCACATGGGTGATATGGGATAACTCCTGGCTGAGTGACTAGCCTTCCAGGGACGCCTTGCATGCCATTGGACTATGGATCGTGCGGGAGGGCATCGGGGGTGCCTCCTAGGTTTCTAGCACAGCATGGTCTAGGACCTACCCTGTTGTTGGTCTCGAGGACCCCTCCACTTGGCACGGGATGACCTGGGAGGGTTTGGGAAATACCTTGTCGCGAAAACCTCTACATCACTAAATCGTACCCAATGCGTGTGAGCTGGTGACTAGAGTAAGTCATGTCGTGTGGGCAAAGTGTACCCCCTCTGTAGAGGTTTAAACTGTTTGAACAGTCGTGTCCGCGGTCATGGGCAGATGTGAGGTGATTCCTTAGCGTAGTTTGTTTGACTACTGCTCGTGAAAGGATGTTTGCGGAATGGGAATCGGATTTCGGAAAATGTTGTGAAGTTGCCAAGGACAGTAGGGCTGTGGGCCTGATGAGGTTGGATCAATTGGTGGAGCTAGATCCTGGAGGCCAACTCTTGAGAGTTGCGCTGATTCAAAGATTGATACAACTCACTCCGATTGGGCAAGACTCACCTCGTCCTGATTGTTGAGAAGCACACACTAGCAGATTTAAAAAGATTTAAATAAAGCAAGTTGCAAAATAACCAGCCCCTCTTTGAAGCTTGCAACAACCACCTAAGTTCCCCTGGCTTGCTGAGTACGTATGTACTCACTCTTGCTCTATATATATAGTTCTTGTCGATGTTTTACACTGGCAATATTACTATGGGCTACTTGGCAAAGGGAAATCCGATAGATTGCAAAGGAACGCGAGAGAGTTTTATACTGGTTCAGGCCCTCGGTGTGAGGTAATACCCTACGTCCAATTGAGGTGGTATTCCTTTGAGCTATTTGCTGATCAATGATCTTCTGCCCGCAGGGGGTGCCCTGCCTCCCCTTATATACTGGGGGGCAGGGGTACAGGATAAGGATCCCAGCTGGATACGGCCAAGGGATTTCCTTCTTAGAGATAGAAACTTATCCGACTAGGACTATGTTTTCCTTATCGTACAAGGTAATGCCTGCCAGGTGTTATCTTATCTCTATGGTTCGGCCCATCCTCTATCCGAGTGGCCCATATGCTGGTAGTGAGGTACCCGGGGCCCATGGCCTCCACAGTTCTCCACTAGGAGCTAGTTGCTGGAGTTGCAGTGAAGTGAAGATTAAAGTTTCATCCTGATTTCTAGTTATTGCCTATGTGTTGGGATTTAGTCCGCTGATCCGCTGCTGGCGCTGCCTCTATGTTGTTCTTTGCTGTCTCCAGCTTGCTCTGAAGCTGCAACGTAAGTAAGGTATAAGTCTACTTAAGTATTTATTTAATTAAGATTCTGCAATGATGCATATCTGATCTCCGTGGATATCAGCGTTGCGTCTTGGGACTGCTATCGGTATCGCGGTTCCGTGGGAAGGCAGTTCGCGCAGTTTTCCTACGGCATGCTCTATTTGGCGCCGTTGTACGGCGGTGCCAGATCGGGGTGTGACACCACGCCAACACCTATAGACGCAGGCCATCATCTGTGACTAGGGGAGCATGGGGAGAGCAGATCCGACCACTGGTGTAGAGAGACAAGACAGATTCAATCACCAGAGTGGAGGAAGACGGATCCGGTGGCCGGGGTAGAAGAAGACGGAGATGGGTTCATTTTGTGGGAGTTTAACAATGTTGCGACCTACTTTTTTCTTGTTGCAATTTAGTGCATTAAGGTGTTTCATTCTGTTTTGATTTAATATTGCATATTTTGATTTTTTTTGGTATTGCGATGAGTATGTTTTGGATATTGCATTTGGTTGAACCATTTTTGTTCAAGCGATGACACATTTTTCTCCGATTGATGAAACATCTAAAATATTTTTGTTGAAACATTTTTTCATTAAGCAGTAAAACATTTATTAACAATATAGCACAACACCGTCCAACTTTCTACAAAACGTCGGACGTCCGACATCTAGTCATGTCCTTATAGTTGGCCCAACTTACAGGTTAGCCTCTTTCCCTCTTCCTTCCTTATTACTTGAGCTGGGAGTATTTCCGCTGTATCAATGCAAAGGGCCTGCCTTGCCAAGCGTTAATCAAAAGGAATTAACCTGTAAGTTGGCCCAAAGTGTCTCTCAAATCGCCGGCCTTCTGTTTATCACCCGTGAGAATTTTTTTATTTTTATTTTTTTAAAGAAATATTTACAAAAGTATATTTTCATTTCAAAAATTTACAAAAAATATACTCCCAACGCCCTCTGGGAGGGTGTTTTTTGAAAAACGCCCTCCCAGAGGGCGATTTTATGACGTGGCAGACGGCCGTGGGCCGGTGGCAGACGGCCGTGGGCCGGTGGCCGACGGCCGTCTACACTTTTGCAGGTGGCCCCCTGGCCAGAAATAAACCGCCCTCTAGGAGAGCGGCAAGGGGCCGCCTGTAAAAACGCCGACCGCGGGGCCGATGCTTTTGCGGGCGGCCCCCTTGCCGCCCTTCCAGAGGGTGGTTTATTTTTGGCCAGGGGGCCATTTTGCAGGCGGCCCCCTTGCCGCCCTCTAGGAGGGCGGTTTAGTGCTAGGCCAATATAAGACCCCCTCCTAGCCTCCAAAAATGTCATAAAATTCACAGAAATCACTAAAAAAAAGAAGAGAGAGCTGAGAGTGAGGCTGAATGAAAACAACAAAGCTCTGTCGGTTTGCTGATTCCTCTACAGGTAAAATCTATTGTCCGTTTGCAATTTCTATTTCTATGCAAGAATTGATGTAGTATTGTACTAGTTACGTGTATAGTACTATATGAAAATAAGTTGTTACTCGTAAATCTGTAGGTTTTTAGTCAATCTGTTAGGCGACGTAATTTGTGTAGAGATGGTAGTTGTAAAATCTCGATTACATGGTATTAGATGTGAGGAGAATGTTGGTACCTAGTTTAATTGTATTTTTTCATTAACAGAGATATCAAATAAGGTGATATTTCAATTATTTCACGGGCAAGGGAATGTTAGGTATGGTCCACAAGGTGTAGATTTATCAGAGTTTAGTTCAACGGCTAAGGGCATTGATAGGCCACCTGAGAGAAGTTAGCCCCCAGATCAACGCAATAACCTTGTATGTTCTAGTCAGTCGTGCAGTGAAGGTTTTTTTGGGAACTGATGCCGGTGGATTGCACTGCCACTTGGAGATGATACGTGAAGAATGCATTTCAACGTGGTTGGCCACTAGGCATACTTATGTCGGTGTGTGAGAAGGATAACACCGCTGCTGCAATGCCCATGCAAGATGATGAGGGTCCAAGTACGATGGGAGGTGACGCCGAAACAATGGAAGAAAATGAAGGAGGGAATGAAGAAGATAGGCAGCTAACAGGTGCGGCAGATGAGGGAGAACTAATTGACACCATCGTTGAAGAAATGGATAGGGAAGATGCTGAAAACAAGCATGCAGAGGATGATGATTCATCTGATGAGGACAACGTGATGCCTGCAGAATGGAGCAACGAGGACTTCCCCGGCCTTGTTATCTCCGAGCGGCATCATGTGCCATAGGAGTACAAGGAGAACGAGGTCATCCAGGGGGCTAAGTATGCATATATAGAAGATTTGAAGGAGGCAGTGAAACAATGTCCGGTGTCACTTCAAAGGAAGTTCTTGGTCATAAAGTCAAGCAAGTCGGTGTATGAAGTGAAGTGCATGAAGGATGGGTGTCCATGGCGGGTGCACGCATTCAAGGGTAAATGGAAGGATTATTGCCAAGTTTCAATCGTGACCGAGCATTCATGTTACTTATAAGGTGTCAAGAAATACCATAGAAATATGACATCTGTATTTGTTGCAACAGAGATATACTCCCACATTGTGAACAACCTGGGGTACGAACCAAGGTCAATTGTTAGACATATTGAACAGAAATTCAAGTGCACAATTAGCTATGCTAAGGCATGGAGGACGAAATAGAAGGTTGTAGAGATAAGGTTTGGCACATTTGAAGTATCTTATGATAATTTGCCTCGTCTGTTAGTCTGTATTCTTCAGAGGAATCCAGAGACCTGCTACGACCTAAAAGCTTTTTCATCAATTGACCATGGTAATCAAAGTGTGTTGCAACGGATATTCTTTGCATTAGGTGCTTGCATTCCGGCCTTTGTGCATTGTCGTCCCATCCTTTGCATCGATGGGACATTCCTGACCAGAAAGTACAGAGGGCAGATATTGACAGCAATTGGAGTTGACAGGAACAACCAAGTTCTACCGGTGGCTTTTGCTTTTGTTGAGAGCGAGAACATTGATAGCTAGTACTGGTTCCTAGAAAGGGTTAAGTCTGCAGTTGTACGGATGAGGCCAGACGTATGCCTAATACATGATCGTCACGCCGGCTTGCTGCGGGCAATTGAGGGATTGAGGGATGGATGTGCTGATAAGGGGTACCCACCAAGGTGGTCTAATGTTCAAAGTAGATGGTGCATGCGTCATATGAGTGCTAATTTCTACAGACAGTTTAAGAATAAACACCTTATGGATCTTTTCAAGAGGCTGTGCGCCCAGAATAAGGAGAAGAAATTCAATGAGCTTTGGAGGAGGTTGGATGAGCTGACATCTAAACAAACAAATGATCAGTCCAGGAGGGCTACTCTTGTAGGGGATGAGGCTCTACAAGCTCTTGGATCTCTATAAAGTGACGGACCTCGTATGAGAAGAAGGTCGGCATCGTCGGTTAGAAAATTTTCGGAGTGGATTGAGAATGAGCCAAAGGAGAAATGGGCCTTATTGTATGACAAAGATGGTTCTCGATTCGGCATAATGACCACAAATTTGGCAGAGGTTTACAACTGGGTGATGCGTGATGTTCAAGGGCTCCCACTTGTTGGTATTATTGAATTTATCTTGCATGGCACATGCAAGTACTTCAGAGATCGGTACAGAGCAGCTGGCCCCTCAATGATAGACAATAATCTTTTCTTTGGCACACTACTAACAAAATACATGAAAGATAAAAGTAATAAGACCCAAAGATATCGAGTTATACCTCAAGGTACACAAATGCACAGATTTGAAATATTGTGTGTCGATAAGGGCATGCGTGGAATTTACCACAAAAAAGTTGTACAGGAGTACGTGCTGAAGGAAGACAGGACCTGCAAGTGCTCGTGCTGAAAGCCTACTCTGCTCCACAAGCCATGTTATCATGTTATTGCCGCGAGCGGTGAGTGCGGGATAGAAGCACATCATTTTGTCTCACCTTATTTTAGGAAAGAAGCAATCTACATTACCTGGAGTGGAGAGATATACGGCTTCAGTATTGTGGGAACATTTACTACCGAGCATCCTCAAGCTATCTACATTCCTGACTCAACAAAATTGAGGGACAAAGCAGGTCGCCACAAGACAAGACGCATTCATAATGACATGGATGAGTCAGAAGCCGGTGGAAGGTATAAACGTTGTTCAAAGTACGACCAGACAAGCCATACCTACAAGAAATATCCGAAGGATGCAACCGGTCCAAGTGTGGTGGAAGCTGGACTGTCGGGTTCAAGCGCTAATGATAGTCATCCTACGGGTGAAGGCACAACTTCAAGATGACCCCGTCCTAGACGTTCTCAAGCATTTGGTGGTGCTGCGGTGTAGTGTTAGTCTATGTATCGATGTAATAGAGATTCTATAACTTAAGTTCTCTTGCTTTGTTGCGTGCTTGATCTTTGTTATAGAATGATATGTACCGTATTGTTATTTTTTATTATCATGTAATAATGATATAAACCTTAACAATAATTTGTAATGTGGTTGTTCAATTAATTTTGCGAACTTACTCTTACTTCTTGCTTTGACAATAAAAAATTATGCTAACTCTCTATTTGCATGCAGGTATGGCGTACCAGACACCGGAGTTGCTCGACCGGGGCCTCGACCGGTCCCACCGGTCTTACTTTTCAGCCGTCGAGGGTGCCCAGCTACGCACCTTCCGTCCACGGCCTTCACGTCACCTCCTGCGGATAGACCCCCGGTTCCGTGAGAGGTAAGAGTTGTACCAACATTCATTCACATCATTTGTGCATATCTATGTTCTCCAATATTGACTATAGTGCTATATTCTACAGGTTGCGTGAGGCTGGACTTCTTCCGCTCTGTAGGCTAGTTGAGCCCGCACCGGATGAGAGGGACCTTGCCAGGCGATGGGACGCTGACCGTTCAATTCTGGTAGCACTGGTGGATCACTGGAGACCCGAGACGCACACGTTCCACCTACCATGCAGCGAGATGACTCCTACACTCTAGGACGTGTCCTACCTGCTGGGACTTCCCCTCGCAGGGGACGCAGTCAGTCCGGTTGACGGGGCGTATGGTTGGTCGTAGGACATCATTGCTTGGTTCAAGGTCGTGCACCGTCGACCTAGACTTGGTAGGCCGGATTCGCTACCGCCTTACACCACGAGCGGCCCCTCGCAGGCGTGGCTGCTACAGTTCACCGTAAGTCACGGATTCCTTCGATTCACAATCATCTGATCTATAATGCAACAGTGGTCCTAACTATAATCTTACTTTACTGCCTGATCAGCTAGACCCTGACGTCGATGAATACTCGGTGCGGCGGAGCTTGGAGGTGTACCTGGTGTGGTTGTTTGGGTGGGTGATGTTCACCAGCACGATGGGGCACACGGTGGACAAGGGACTGATCCACTACGCTCGTGTGATTGCCAAAAGCAAGGATAGCTGCGTACCACAGTGGAGCTGGGGATCTGCTGTGCTAGCGGAGACGCACCGTGCTCTTTGTGACGCGTGCATAAAGACCAATTCAGGTGTGATTCTCGCCGGTTGCCCTCTCCTTCTGCAGCTATGCGTGGCCGAGCGGTTCGTGATAGGCCGTCCTCTAATTCATCACTCTCCCTATGAGGGCGGCCTTGGAGGCATCTACGGGCAGTCAGCCGATGACCGTCCAACTATGGGAACAGTATGGTGTCACCGTGAGGTACATAACACGAAATTCTAGGTTTACCACTTATACACAAACACTGACGTGTTTCCCCTGTCCTATTTTGCAGCATCGTTAAGCCCATACGTAGGTTAGAAGGGCCTACTCTAACTTCGTTATAGAGTTCGACCGCCTGCAGCCCAGCGACGTCGTCTGGGAGCCGTATAGTCTGCAAGCCATCGCGGCCCGTGCACCGCTCGGACTCTCGGCTCTTTGCACGCGCGACCAAGCGTACTAGATGACGACAGTGGCGTTGGTGTTCAACATCTTCATCGAGCCCCACTATTCGCAGCGCATGATGCGATAGTTCGGCCTACGTCAGGTCTTCCCTGTGCCCGTGGAGATGGTTGTGCTGTGCAATGTGCACCGGTTAGTATAGTTGTGATCTTTGTTGAGTACTACAGCTCTTTAATAAAGTCTAATGCACTTTCTGCAAATAGGTATAATCGTAGGGGACAGGCAGGCGGCACTCAGTGGTATCCCCGACTGCAGAGGTACGTGGATGATTGGTTGTTGATGACGGAGAAGGTCATCGATGAGGTACGTCCACACACTGAGGACACCTACCTAGCATACCTCAGGTGGTACTAGCCCCGCACCTGCACACGCGTGAAGTTCACCCCAGATGATCCACAGCCACACGTCGCCGCAGCAACTAACACGTATCCTACACACCGTGACCAAGACTACTTCCATGCGGTAAGTCACATTATTTTTGCACTTTGCTGTTCCCTTTGTAAGTGTCCACGGTTCTAACATATATTCACGCCACATTTGAAATAGGCCGACACAGCGCAACAGGTTCGGTCTGATGTGGACGCAGCGTTTGGACGGTTAAATAGTGGGATCGTGTTGACTGAGGAGGAGCAGAGGACAACTTTCGGGAGGATCCGTCAGTCGATACACATAGTGATTTGTGCGCTCACTTGTTGTGCGGTTGATGCGGTACCTTCCGTAGCTGTACGTTAACACCAGCCATGGCCCGCAGGAGCAGGAGTGCACCAACAGGGTTCTAGTCAGCCAGCTAGCCCCTCAAGAGGTAAATTCCGCTAACCATCGGTTCATAACATGTTTCCTTCTATGACATGCACCGTTTTACATCAATATGCTTCTGTGCAGCTTTCGCTACACTGTACCTACACCCCTCCGGAGCCGGCATGTCCACACAGGGAGCGTACCACACACGACTGCACGCGCAGCAGGGCATGAGCAGTGCCCCCGGGGCCACCATAGGAGGTCCTTCAGGTTAGATCAAAGTTTACTTTTGCCTTGCAAAATTCCAGTTTGCAATTATCAACAATTTTTTGCACAGGGTTCCACTCTACAACATCGGGGATGTTTGCTGGCGCAGGCTTCTCCGCACAGGACACACGCAGCAGCGGTTGGCCACCGGATCCTTTCGAGGGCGATGACTTGGAGGACTTGAAGTACGAGGAGATCTAGGAGGTACTAGGTGAAAGCCAGTTGATGTTGCCTAGAGGGGGGTGAATAGGCGTTCCTAAAAAATTCTCCAAATGCAGCGGTAAAATTCTGGTAGGAACCTCCGACCAAAGTGGTAGGAGGTTCTGACTGGCTCTCTAGGGCTGGCTGAGAGGGCTGGTCGGAGGTTCCCGCCAAGAACGCCGGAGGTTCCGACACTGGAGTTCTGACTCTACCAAGACACTTCAATAATAGATAATTTTGACAGAGATCAAGTGTGGTGCAAGTAATATGGTAGAAGATAAATGCTGACAAGGGAAGATACAAAATAACGCAATAACGATAAAACGCAAGGGAGGCACAAAGATTTTTTTCCCAAAGTTCGGATCACAAAGATCCTACATCTCCGTTGAGGAGCTCCAAAGAGCTAGGTCTCGATTGACCACTTGCCTCACCAAGCGACCACGAAGATCAACTTGGTATCCACTAGAATTTACCTCTTTTCCTTGCGGAGGTGAGGTTAACCTTCACAAACTTTCCCGGGACTATTCACAAAAAGGAAGCTCGCGGGAGACGCCTAACCGTCTAGGAGGTTTCCCTCCAAGAGAAATAAGCTCCAAGCAGCCAATCCGCATCCTCCTCAAGTGCACAAGATCCTCCTAGCATTCTCTCAACAAAATTCACTCAATTTCCCACTAGATCCTCACAAGAATCACAAAGGATGCACTAGAACTAGTTGGGAGAGCTCAAAGGACCTTAGGAGAGGCTTGGAGGCAGTTGGAATGAAGTGGTATGGCCCTCACAACGGTTAGAAACAAAGTTTGGGCTATATAGGCAACTGGTTACGTCATCTAGCCGTTACTCACAGATTTTGGCCAGGAGGTTCCAACCCCAAGGGTTGGAACCTCTGGCCAACACTTAGTCTCTGGCCGAGAAGGTTGGTCGGAGCCTCTGACCCTAGGGGTAGGAACCTCCGACCCTGACATTAAAACTAGCCTATCCCAAGTGTATGTGTTGTGCCAAAGTGATGGACTCTCAGCTATTTGGATCTTAAGCACTTGAGTGGTCTTGAAACACTATTTGCAACCCCTCTTGATAGTACGGTTTTTCCTCGACTCAAAAGAAAATTCAAAAGAATTTAAAATAAACTCCGAGTCGCTTTGCCATTTTGTGTCATGTCTTTGTGGGGGTCTCCATGAACCACACTAAGCAACCTGGGACTAATTCTCTACATAATTCTCAATAAACTCATTAGTCCCTTAACCGCTTTGTCATTAATCCACCAAAAACCCTCTTAGGGGTTAGATGCACTTTCAATCTCCCCCTTTTTGGTGATTGATGACAACATGGTTAAAGCTTACAACAGAATGAATATATAATTTTGATTTTGAATGAAAGTAGATGAATTTGGCTCCCCCTAGAAATATGCATATATTAATGAGAGTGAAGTATATATGCATTTTAGTATTTGAGAAACATGGAAAGCCTTATTCATCTATTTTCATCCGTGGGGTGCAAAGTGTGATATGATAAACAAAATATAAAATGCATATGACATGGCAAACACACAAAACATGAGAAATAAATATCACATCACATTGCATGGCATCACAAGAATAGATTTAAGTACTGAAATTAAACTAAAACTATAATTAAACATTCATTACATCTCAGAATGGTCAATACATGTCCACAGGCCAATAAGGAGTCTAGAAATCCTAAAAACAGAAGAGGGGGTCGGAACCTCCAGCCTCATGGTCGGAGGTTCCGGCCATACTGAATAGCAGTGGATCAAAATAGAGAAAAGAGGCCCCTTCATTCTGAATTTTCTCCCCCTTTGGCATCAAGGCACCAAAAAGAGAGGAAAACCAGGGGAAGAAAGGACTCAGTCATCGTCGGAGGGGATGATCTCAGTGTCCCTAGACGCTGTGATGCCTGCAGTGCCGGTCTCATCATCTAGGGCAATAATCTCTGTATTGCCACTGGCGGTATCATCATCTCTCTCAATTATGGGAGAAAAGTCGTAGACTGGCTGAAAAGGAGAAGCGACAGGTGGAAGGCCAGGCTGGAAGGGTGGAACATCGGGCACAAAGGTAGGCTGAACTGATGGAGAAGCTTCTACAAGCTCATCATCCTCATCGCCATTGTCCTCACTGCTGTCCCCATCCTCCTCATTGTCCTTATCATCATCATGATAGGAGTCCTCCTCTGTGTCTTCGCCAGAGGCTGCCTCAGACTTAGAGTCTCCAAAAGGTTTGGTGGAAGGGCCTGCGCCACTGGCGATGTGCTGAGCAGTCTCATAGGCGGCAAAGGGATCTTCAAAAACCTCATCTGAAGAGTCGTTAGAAACTGTCTTGCCGGCATCCCTCAACATTTCCTTCTGCCGCCGCTCCATCTTCTTGATCTTCACAACATTCTTAGTACATATGTTGAAGATGGCCTTGAGTGCCTTCTTGATAGGCGACTCAGAAGATTGAGAAGAAGACCCGGACCGAGAGATAGCCGAAGGAAACTTCACTTCAACCGGAGCTGGTGGACGGTAAGCCTTGTGCTTCACCTCCTTTTCAAACACTAGGCCAGATACGTCCTCTATCATCTTCATGATATAGGGAGCATAGGCGCATCATCTTTTGGGCTCCACCACAATGTTGAAAATCTCAAACCAAATGTATTTCATGACACTGACAGGTGGCTGAGTTCTCCTTAATGTTGCAAGCAAGGTGTAGTGGCGAGCGGGGAGTGCTGTGGCATCGCCAGCCTTTGGAGAGAGAGTTGCCCTGATCATATTCAGGAGGATCCTGTAGGGAGGAAGAAGCCCCTTGGTAGTGCCCATGCAGTTTCTAGGTGCCCCCATCGGCATATAGAAACACGGTCCTCTAAATGGGTAGAGTCTTCTCGCTGTGTAGATTTGGCCTATTGAGATCAGCAGGGTCCAACCCCAAAATGGTTGCGAACTGAGAGATAGTAACTGTGTACTCCACACCCTGAGTCTGCCATCTCATCTGAAGTTCATGCTGTGGACTCTCCTCAAAGAATACGGTCGTGTAAAACTGACCAATCACTTCCTCACTCCAGTCATACTGTAGTCCCATGATACCTCCAATATCCTTGTCCAGGCATAGCTTTATCACATCCTTAAAGATCCGCCTCTTCTGGCGCTGCATGTACTCCCAGTCTATATACTTCATCTCCATGACCGGCTTGGGTCGACTCATAAATACTGAGTTGTACCAGTCCACCTGGACAGCAGTGACAAACCGAGGATCTGATAACTCCTGAGAGAGAGTATCTGGGTTCAGTTTCCTGTCTCTGCCTCCCCTTGCCACATCATGCAAATATTCAAAATGTTGCCTGGCAATGTGGCAAAAAGGAGTAGTGCTGATGGTCCTGTGCTTGATCACTCGGATTGGGTTATCCAAAGTCCCACAGCCAGAGCTGTGAGTGCCACCACTACGAGATCCCCCATGCCTTGGTGGCGGTGGTGCATCTGAATCCCTAATAACCAAGGCAAAGCTGTGAGTCTGTCTTGTAGATGGAGGCTGTGTAGTGGCCCTCTTGCCTCCGCCTACCCTCCTGCTGCTGCTAGCACGAGCCGGTCCCTTTCCCTTGTCAGCCTGTCTGGGAGGTGAGTCCTGATCACTTTGGGTACCGGAGGTGGAGACATCTTGTCTTGCCTTTTGACGCTTCTCTCGAGCCATTTGACATTGAAATACAACCATGGAGTCAAGAAAAGTACTAAGGTCAAAGATTTAATGGAAGAGCCAAGGTTACATGGGCCAGCAGAAATAGCCGGTCGGAAGGTCTGACCCAAGGGTCGGAGCCTTCGGCCAGGCCGAGAGTGCTGGTCGGAACCCTCTGGCCTTGAGGACCAGAACTTCTGGCCGACACATGGCTGCGACTTGATCTCCAAAACTAGCCAATGCATTTGATGTAAGACCAAAGATCGAAGATCTAGGGATGTGCAGGAAGGATCTCTACAAAGGAAAACTGGCCCTAGGTTCACAAATTGAGAGATCAGGTCAAAAATGTGTAAACCTAAGGGAAGAGATCGAAACCAATACCTTGAGATATGGAACCACAAAAACGTCAACGGGACAGAGTTTCCGACCACCAAAGAGGAAGGAAATGTGAATCCCCAAAGATTTTTGATGGTTGGAGTGGAAAATCACCCAAATGGGGAGGAGAGCGAGTTAGGGCTGAGAGGGGATGAAATGAGGAGAGAGAAGAACTCCTAGCCGCCCATAGGAGGGTAAAAACCGTCGCCCGGCCAGAACCTCCGGCCCATGGGGCCGGAGCTTCCGGCCTGATTTTTGTCAAGGGAGAAGTGTCGGAACCTCCGGCCAGAAATTACAGGAAGGAAGGTAAAACAAGGTATTTTGGCCCAAAAGAGGTGGACATGATTTTCCGTTGACCCATATGTGACCAGCAGCAATCAATAAGCACAGAACAATGGTCACAAATGAAGATCAACATCAAAAAGAACCAAATTTTCTCAATGGAAAACTAGCACACAAGAATTTTCGCAATATTTTGAGAAAATGAGTTAGGGAATGTTGGAGCTCCGTTTCATGTGTTGAGACCATTTTCTACACAAGAAGAGGCCTTAAAAACACAGAAGCTCACTTTGATTGACATCCTTTTGACTCATTCTTGACTATTGATTAGTCAAGCACTTAGTCATGCAATGTTTCAAGAATCTAAGATATTGAGCTCACTCCTAAGCTCGCAAAACCTCTTCTCATCTAAGGGCTTGGTGAAGATATCGGCAAGTTGGTGTTCGGTTCTCACATGGGTAAAGGGCGATATCTCCTTTGGCTTCGTGGTCTCTTAAAAAGTGGTGGCGAATGTTAATATGTTTGGTTCTTGAGTGTTGGACGGGATTATTGGCTATTTTGATGGCGCTCTCATTGTCACAAAGGAGTAGGATTTTGGCCATTTTGTAGCTATAATCTTGAAGAGTTTGTTTCATTCAAAGGAGTTGAGCACAACACAAGCCGGCGGCTATGTACTCCGCCTCGGCGGTGGATAGGGCAATGGAGTTTTGCTTCTTGGAGGCACAAGAAACTAGAGACCATCCAAGGAATTGACAAGTCCCCGTTGTACTCTTGCGGTCAACCTTACACCCGGCATAATCGGAGTCGGAATATCCAATTAGTTCAAAAACACAACCCTTAGGGCACCAAAGACCGAAATTAGAAGTGTGTACCAAATATCTTAGAATTCTCTTAACGGCAATAAGATGACATTCTTTAGGCACCACTTGAAAGCGAGCGCACATGCACACACTAAGCACAATATCCGGTTTAGATGCACAAAGGTAAAGAAGAGATCCAATCATAGAGCGATATACCTTTTGATCCACCGGTTTGCCGTCGTCGCCGAGGTCGAGATGCCCATTTGTTGGCATTGGAATCTTGACAGGCTTGGCTCCCTCCATCTCGAATTTCTTGAGAATGTCCTTGAGATACTTTAATTGCGAGATGAAGGTTCCATCCTTTTGTTGCTTGACTTGAAACCCGAGGAAGAAAGTGAGCTCCCCCATCATCGACATCTCGAACCTCCTAGTCATGATCTTGCTAAATTCTTCACTAAAAGAGGAATTAGTAGAGCCAAAAATTATGTCATCGACATAAATTTGGTACACAAATAAATTATTCTTGAATTTTTTAGTGAAGAGAGTAGTGTCGGCTTTGCCTATTTCAAAGTCATTCTTTAGTAGAAAGTCGTGAAGACATACCAAGCTCTAGGGGCTTGCTTAAGCCCGTAGAGCGCCTTGTGAAGCTTGTAGACATAATTTGGATGTTTGGGATCTTCAAAACCGGGCGGTTGCTCCACATATACCAACTTGGAGATTGGTCCATTGAGAAAAGCACTCTTGACGTCTATTTGATAAAGCTTGAAATCATGGTTAGCGGCATAAGCTAATAAAATTCGAATGGACTTAAGGTGAGCAACCGGTGCAAAGGTTTCACCGAAGTCGAGGCCCTCGACTTGAGTAAACCCTTGAGCTACTAACCGTGCTTTATTGCGAGTAACTACTCCATTTTCGTCTTGCTTGTTGCAGAAGACACACTTGGTGCCGATGACGTTTTGCTTGGGTCTCTCCACTAATGACCACACTTGACTGTGGGTGAAGTTGTTCAACTCTTCTTGCATGGCCATCACCCAATCTGGATCACCAAGTGCGTCCTCGACCCTAATTGGCTCCAAAGACAAGACAAAAAAGTAATTCTCATAAAAGTTAGCAACCCGAGAGCGAGTGGTTACCCCTCTTTGGAAATCACCAAGTATGTTGTCGATGGGATAGTCTCTTTGCACGGTGTGGTGAATTCTTGGATGGTGCACTGAGGGGACTTGAGCTTGCATGTTGTCTCTTGGCTCACTAGTGCCCTCGGCATCGATCCCATCCACTCGTGCTAGATCATCCTCTTGATCAACTCTTGTGCTTGGAGGCGCCGCTTGAGTGGAAGGAGTTTGTTTGATGCCTCTTTGCTCCTCCGACTCTTCTATCGGCCTCACCTCTCCAATTGCCTTTTTCTCGATGTCGTGTCTCGTGACTCCTTCCCTTAGCATCTCAAGCTCAACTTGCTCCACTTGGGAGCCGTTAGTTTCATCAAATGTCACATCTCTCGTGGTTTCAATAATTCCAGAGACTTTGTTGAAAACATGATAGGCATGAGCATTTGACTCATATCTGAGTAGGAACCCTTCATCCACTTTTGGAGCAAACTTGGATGAGCGAGGTCTCTTACTCAAAATGAAACATTTGCAACCAAAAACACGAAAGTAGGAGACATTGGGTCTGTTACCGGTGAGGAGTTCATATGCCATCTTTTTGAGAAGTTTGTGGAGGTAGAGGCGATTTAACGCGTGGCACGCGGTGTTCACCGCCTCCGCCCAAAAGATATCTGGGGTCTTGTATTCATCTAGCATAGTCCTTGCCATCTCGACAAGAGACCGGTTCTTTCTCTCCACCACTCCATTTTGAGGTGGATCATATGGAGCGGAGAACTCGTGCTTAATCCCCTCGTCATCAAGGAATTCCTCCACTTGAGTATTCTTGAACTCCCCCCATTGTCGCTCCTAACTTTCTTGATCTTGAGCTCGAACTCGTTTTGGTCTCGCTTTGTGAATTTCTTAAAAATTCCTTGGGTTTCACTCTTATTTTGCAAAAAGAACACCCAAGTGAAGCGAGAAAAATCATCAACAATTACGAGCCCATATTTATTACCTCCGATGTTTAGGTAGGCCACGGGACCGAAGAGATCCATGTGAAGTAGTTCCAATGGCCTTGAGGTAGTCATGATGTTCTTCACGGGATGTGGGTTTCCAACTTGCTTTCCGGCTTGACAAGCGCTACACACACGGTCTTTCTCAAATGTGGCATTAGATAGCCCGAGGATGTGTTCCCCCTTTAGAAAATTTGATAAATTCCTCATCCCCGTATGGGCTAACCTTCGATGCCAAAGCCACCCCATTGAGGATTTTGCAATCAAGCAAGCCTCCGGGTTCACTTTATTTAGGTCAAAGTCCACTAGATAAAGATCTTCCTTCAACCTTCCCTTAAATGCGATGGAATTATCGTCTCTTCTAAAGACGGTAACATCCTCGTTGATAAACAAACAATTATAGCCCAATTTGCACAATTGAGACACCGATAATAGATTGTAGCTTAAGGACTTGATGAGAAGAACATTAGAAAGAGATAGGTTGTTGGAGATGGCAATTTTACCTAGACCCATTACCTTGCCCTTACCATCATCTCCAAAGACAATATTGCCGTGCTCTCCTCCATTCTCGTCAAGAGTTGCAAACATACTCCTCTCTCCCGTCATGTGGTTGGTGCATCCGCTGTCAACAACTCAACTCGATCCACCGGAGGAGTATGCCTACAAAAGAAATCAAGCTTGGGATTTATGTACTCAAACTTATCTAAGTTTGGGTCCTTTAACATTAGTCACAAGCGCCTTGGGCACCCACACACAAGTCCTGTACTCCTCATAGCAATCGCCAATGAAATGAGCAATTACTTTACCACGGTGATCCTTGGTGATCTCATATGACTCATAGTACAGTTTTTCTAGTTGGAACCTCCTGCCAGTTAGGTCGGAGCCCCCTACCAGCCCTCTCGGTCTGTCTGGGTTGGCTGGTCGGAACCTCCTAGTAATTTGGTCGGAGCTTCCTACTAGACCTCTCGGTCTGCTTGAGAGAGCAGGCGGGAACCTCCGACCAATTTGGCCGAAACCTCTGACCGGCCTTCTCAGCCTGGCCGAAAGGCTTGGTCAGAACCTCCGGCCACTATGGTCGAAGCTTCTGGCCCCCTGACTGACCGAGGACCTTTTTACCTCCACAGCTTGCAATGAGCATCCTTCTTTTACGAACTTCAGGCATTGCTTCCCATTGACCATGGTCCTTCTGGATGGTCTACTTTCATGGGGAGAGAAGCCAAGACCATAGCCGTTCTTGTTGGAGTGGGTAGTGAGGGTTTTGTAGAGGGCATCCTTGGATTGGAATGTTTTCAAACATCCAAACTTGACCAAGGTACCCAACCGCTCATTCTCCTTTTTGAGCACCTCCAAAGCTTCACGATTAGTAGCATATGCATCCAAATCATAATTATAGCATTTTGCACATCCGTTGCTTGTGGAGGCATTGGAGATCTTGGTGGCCTCATTGGAGGTGGAGGTGCTATTCCAAAGAGTGTCAAATTGCACTTCAAGAGCCTTGTGATTTTGGTCCAATTTCACAAGGTTCTCTTGAAGTGTTTCATTCACACTCTTTAGATTAGCCATTGAGTTATTGACCAAAGAGAGCTCTTTGGTCAATTCCTCAATCCTCTCCTTCTCCTTAGCCAAGTTCTCCTCTAGGGCAAGGTTTCTCTCCTTCTCAAGGATGAGCAAGTCCTCTTGCCTTTCGAGGGACTTTTCTTTACCTTCCAATGCCTTCATAAGCTTTGCCAATTGTAACATGGCCGGCTTGCTAAAACTCTTGAGCATCTCATCCATATCATCCTTACTTTCATCATCACTAAGATCATCATCATAAATTTGAGGAGATTTAGATGGGGAGATTACCTTTCGCCCTTGTGCCATGAGGCAAGTGTGCTCATAGTGGTCGTCGTTGCTTAAGTTGTCGAAGAGACGCTCCTCGAACCCCGACGATGACTTGATAGCAATTGTGGCAATCCCTCCGTCATCGCCTTCTTCCTTGTCATCGTTCTCATCATTGGAGAACCATTCCTCTCCAATGTGAGCACGCCCGGTCTTCTTCTTTACCACCTTGGACTTGCCACCCTTGTTCTTGAGCTTGGGGCAATCGGCGATGAAATGGTCGTACTCCTTGCATTTGTAGCATGCCCGCTTGGATTAGCAAGCGTGCTCATAGTGATCGTCGTTGCTTAAGTTGTCGAAGAGACGCTCCTCGAACCCCGACGACGACTTGATAGCAATTATGGCAATTCCTCCGTCATCGCCTTCTTCCTTGTCATCGTCCTCATCATTGGAGAACCATTCCTCTCCAATGTGAGCACGCCCGGTCTTCTTCTTTACCACCTTGGACTTGCCACCCTTGTTCTTGAGCTTGGGGCAATCGGCGATGAAATGGCCGTACTCCTTGCATTCGTAGCACGCCCGCTTGGATTGCCTCCTTCCTTTGTCATCTTCCTTCTTGTCCTTGCCAAGGCCGCCTCGACGAAGGAAGTGCTTGAACTTCCTCACCACAAGAGCGAAGTCTTCATCTTCACTCTCGGAGTCGCTTGAGGCTTGCTCCTTCTTGCCTTCAAAGCAATTTCCTTGTTCTTGGCGATTGCGGCGTTCTTGGCAAGTTGCTTGACCTCCTTGGCTTCCTCTTCTAGTAGCTCATGTGAGATGATCCTTGAGAGAACGTCGCTTGGTGTGAGTCTCTTAAAGTTTTTCATCTCCCAGATGAGGGTCACCAAGGTGGGATTCTGTGGAGGCCATGGGCCCCGGGTACCTCGCCACAAGCATATGGGCCACTCGAATAGAGAATGGGCCGAGTCTTGTAATTAGAGATAAGATAGCACCCGGCAGACTTTGCCTTGTACGATAAGGAACATACAGTCTTAGTCGGATAAGTTCTATCTCTAAGAGGAGATCCATTGGCCATATCCGGCTAGGACTCCTACCTTGTACCTCTGTCCCCCAGTATATAAGGGGAGGCAGGGCGTCCCCTGAGAGCAGAAGCTCATAGAAGCAAACACAAATTCTCAAAGGAATACCACCACAACTGGACGTAGGGTATTACCTCACATCGAGGGCCTGAACCAGTATAAAATCTCCCTGTGTTCCTTTGCAATCCACCGAGTTTCCATCCACCAAGTAGCCCCATATTCATATTGCCGGTGTAAAACATCGACAGTTGGCGCGCCAGGTAGGGACTTTGGCGAGATCAACATCAACAAGCTCGATAGATCCAATAACTAGAGTCGACGGTAGCAAGTTCTCCCCCGGAGACACGATCACGTTCGGCAGCCTCGACTTCATCGCCAACGAATTCGGCAACCTCACCTTTGCCAACTCGGACTCGATCCGATCTACCAGGGAACCGGCCGGCTCTGTGCCAGTCGGCCCACATGACGCTGCAGCAACCCTCATCGACTTGCTATGGCAATCTTCATCTTATCCGGGTCCCGGGACAACTTTTTTCTTTAGTGTTCAACTCGGACTCAGCCTTGAGCCGGCCAAGATTGAGCTCAGAAGGGAAGAGATCGTCAATCTCCCATACGGACTCAGCAACGCCGTGGATACCTTCAATCAACATCCGACGCAACAAACCCGATCCCCTAGAGTTCGACTCGGATACGGCCCAAAGCCGCTCGAGATCGGATCTAGGAAGGTTGGAGTTGTAATCATCCCCATCAACTACTCCGACTTCGACTCTCAGTCGGACAGCAGTTTGACAAGCTTCTCTCTGCCACGAGAAATCTTCATGGCATCCAAAGGCTCTACTCCTACTCAGGAATCACGCCGACTACGCGAACAGCAAGAGGAGGAGGCCCGTCGACTGCGGGAACAACAAGAGGAAGAAGCAAGACGCCTGCACGCTCGCAACGACGACCTACGCAGGTCTAGGCGGACTGCTCAGCAACAAATCCTCCAAACCCGAGTCGGCAACCATGACGTCTTCGTTACTCCCCAACAGAACATCGTGGCTGCTGCAACTCTATTGAACACGCTCCAGTTTGGGCCTGATTATCCGGCCACCCCGACTATAGTAAGGATAAAAGCCATGATCACTGTTGCTGCATGCCAGCAACGCCAATAGTCGGGCGATACCTTCATACCAACCAGTCGGTCGGCTTCCCCAACGGCAGTCTCATCCGCCTTAAAGTGACGCCGAGCAGCCGGCTATAGTCGACTGCACACGGAGTCACGCCAAACGTCACTCGGCAACCCCAACAACAACTGGCAGCTCCAAGGCCAACCACGGCGTGACCTTCAGCAAGACATCAACGCTCGGTACCCCGAACAAGAGGAAGGCGAGCAACGCCAACTGGAAGACGAGAACGAGGGCTTCAGCCTCCACCACGAGTGGTTTTGCCGCCGTATTCAGAGTTAGAGCCCTCATGAAGAAGAAGGTGTACTAGCCTTCACCAAAGAGCTACAACAAGTCAACTGGCCGTTGGGTTTCAAGCCTACTAGAATCGAAAAATATGACGGCAAGACCAATCCCGAGTCCTGGCTCATGGTCTACACCCTGGCGATCCGAGCAGCTAAAGGAGATCACAAAGCCGTGGCTAACTACCTCCCAGTCGCTTTAGCCGACTCGGCGAGGACATGGCTAACGGGACTTCCCAAGCAATCAATCGGCTCCTGGAGAGAACTCCGGGAATGCTTCATCACCAACTTCCAGGGAACATACGAGAGGCCATCTTCCGAGTACAACTTATATCAGTTGCATCAAAGGGAGAACGAGTCTCTTCGTGACTTCATCAAGAGGTTCTCTGAAAAGAAGAATTCTATCCCGAAGATCAAAGACGAGGTCGTCATCGCTGCCTTTCGAAAAGGAGTCAAAGACACCTCGTTCATCGACAAATTCACACGGAAGCCTCCCAACTCTGTCAAGGCTCTATTCGACATGGCGAACAAATACGCTGACTCGGCCCACATTGTTGCCGAGGCCCTCGATGACAACAAGTCACCCTGACAGAAGGAGCGGAAGGGCACCGACGACGCGGTCCCGTCTAAAGCTGGGAATCGCAAACGCAAGTCAAACGGCTTCATTGTGGCAGTCGGTCACAACCGTCTTCAACCTTCAACAACTGGAGATTATCAGAACAACAAGGTGACATGCTCAGGGGCTCAAAGGCCCAAATGCAAGGATGGCATCCCCACTCTGAAATACTGAACAGCTAAGTCGCTTTCTGATAAATATCTCTTCACTCGGCCTTGCCAATACCACAGCCGCTTACACCTAATAGGTGTACAAACTGCATATTTTTCTATTTTTTGCTCTTAATGATTGCAAAAGTACTCGAGTAGCATAAATTCCGATCCATGAAACTTTGCTCCATGAAAGACGCACTCAAGTCACCCAAAACGCGTGTCTGGGAAAGAGCCATGAGCCAACTCCCGATGCGAGGGGGCTATGACTAGTCGGGCAGAGTGTTTAAACGTAAGGAGTCAACTACTCGGGGAAATTAATATCAATAAGAGAAAGAACATGAATTTACATATATTGTAAAATACATTTTATTCGGGTGATTGTTTTCATCATCAGATGCTACTCATCCGATATCTTTATAATGCAGGGCCAGTTCCGGATACGCGTGATAGGAACTCAGGGCTACGAGCCTATCTCCTACGCTTGGGGGCTAGACCTATCTGCCAAGATACGCTCGGAACGCTCCATGAGGGCTATTGACCGGGTATTTGCGCCAGTCGGGACGTCATCTCCCCCGGCTACGCTCCATGTGAGCTAACAATCGACCTTTGGAGCTAGTCGGGGGTCGCATTCCAGTTGACTAGGTGAGGTATGCCCCCTGAGGGTCACCAGCCGAATCCTACGAGATTCGGGTACCTTATTCGGCTACAATTTTGCTAGGTTGGGTACGCCCCATGAGAGTCTCTAGTTGAATCCTATGCTAATACAAGGTTCGGGTACCTTATCTGGCCATAACTCTGTTGGATAGGGTACACCTCATGAGGGTCGCCAGCCAAATCCTATGCTAATGCAAGGGTCGGGTACCTTATTCAGCTTTACCGAAGTCAGAGAAGATCTACGTCGTCAAAGCGCATCCGGAGTTCTCATGCACTACGTCACACCTGGGGAGGGCAAGCAGATTCTGCAATATACCTACTCAAGCTTCTATGGCAACCAAGCTGCATCCAGAACATAAGTCGAAAAGGCTTGCGGACAAGGATCCCTTTGGTTGATGGCAGTTACCAACACCGGAGTACTCATCCTGACATGCGAGGGATGCCACTTTTATAAAGCCTATGCTAGGTGGGTCGGTTTAGGCTGGCTTATTCAGTACTGGGCCACCAAGATATGAGTTCCTACAGTAACACGCTCAATGTGGGCCGCTCGCAGGCTGTGTTAAAATCACAGTGCTAGTGCTACCAACAGGAACCGATGAGGTAAACAGATATGCTTCATGAGAGCCTAACTGCTAAACATATATGTTTGGGTATCTGTTTTATCCACCAGGTCTCGAGGATATATCCTTACAAGAATCACAAGCTGGTCTTCATTAAAATTGGGGATGCAGGTATCTTTCTCGAGTACACCTGACCACGCAATGGATTTATTTTCATAAAGTGGTACTCGGCCTACATGCTTGGCCAACAGTTGCCGTGAGCAACATTATTCCAGCCGACATGACGCTGAAGAGTCTAACTTTCGAGTATAAATTTCGGGAGAGACTATAAATTTATCTTTCCTGCTGACATGATGTGGAAGAGTCTAACTTCTGAGTGGGACACCACTCAGGAAAGAATATAAACCCCCTTTTCCAGCTGACATGAAGCTGAAGAGTCCTATATACGAGTGGCATGCTACTCGGCAAGACTATAAATCATAATCCGGTTAATATGACACCGAAGAGTCTCATATACCAGTAGTACACTACTCGGGAAAGACTACCAGGTTAAAGATCTTTGACTTTATGTTTAATTGTCTTCACAATTAAGAACAAAGTCGGGGGCTACACCTAATAGGTGTGCCTATTCGGCGCACACTATTCATACATCTACATAAAGCCCTTCATAGCCTCGCTACCAGCTGACATGAAGCAGGACTCGAGAAGAAGATGCACTCGGACAGAGAGTACTCGGGAGCAATGCACTCAGGCAATCTTCACCGTGGAGGACGAGCACTCGGCATCAGCTGTGACTCAACTATGAAGGTCTCAGGGGCTACTATGGAGGCCATGGGCCCCGGGTACCTCACCACAAGCATATGGGCCACTCGGATAGAGGATGGGCGAGTCTTGTAATTAGAGATAAGATAGCACCCGGCAGACTTTGCCTTGTACGATAAGGAACATACAGTCTTAGTCGAATAAGTTCTATCTCTAAGAGGAGATTCCTTGGCCGTATCCGGCTGGGACTCCTACCTTATACCCCTGTCCCCTAGTATATAAGGGGAGGCAGGGCGCCCCCTGAGAGCAGAACCTCATAGAAGCAAACACAAATCCTCAAAGGAATACCACCACAATTGGACGTAGGGTATTACCCCACATCGAGGGCCTGAACCAGTATAAAATCTCCCTGTGTTCCTTTGCAATCTACCGAGTTTCCATCCGCTGAGTAGCCTCATATTCATATTGCCGATGTAAAACATCAACAGATTCCTTGGGGCGATCACGCGGAGAAGCCTCTTGACCACCAAATGATCAGTCATGTCATCACCACCAAGTCCACGGATCTTGTTGACAATGACCATCATGCGATCGTACATCTCTTGCAGCGTCTCGTCGTCTTCCATCACGAACCGCCCAAGTTGCCCCTCAAGCAACTCGATCTTGGACTCTCGCACGCCGGGGGATCCTTCATGCACCAATTGAAGCGTATCCCAAATCTCCTTGGCCTCCTCAAGTTGGTCCACCTTGTTGAATTCCTCGGGACTCAAAGAGTTGAGGATGACGCTTGCGGCTTGAGCATTGCGGTGGATGAGAGCCTCTTGAGCCGGTGTAGGTTCCTCTCCTTCCTCCAGGGCATCTGTCACACCTGTGCACACAATCTTCCAAACACTTGGATGCAACGAGTTTAGATACAATTTCATCTTGTGCTTCCACGCGCTATAGAAGGTCCCGTCAAAATGGGGAGCGCGTCTGAAAGGCACGGAGATGAATTGCTGAGGAGGAGGGATAAATTTGTTGTAATCAAGATCAAAAGCAGCTCCCTTGCTTCCACCCGACTTGCTTGTCGAGCCATCTCGAGGGGGGTGAATAGGCGTTCCTGAAAAATTCTCTAAATGCAGTGGTAAAATTCTAGTAGGAACCTCCAACCAAAGTGGTAGGAGGTTCCGACCGGCTCTCTCGAGCTGGCCGAGAGGGCTGGTCGGAGGTTCCGGCCAAGAACGCCGAAGGTTCCGACACTGGAGTTCTGACTCTACCGAGACACTTCAATAATAGATAATTTTGACAGAAATCAAGTGTGGTGCAAGTAATATGGTAGAACATAGATGCTGACAAGGGAAGATACAAAATAACGCAATAACGTTAAAACGCAAGGAAGGCACAAAGATTTTTTCCTGAAGTTCGGATCACAAAGATCCTACGTCTCCGTTGAGTAGCTCCAAAGAGCTGGGTCTTGATTGACCACTTGCCTTACCAAGCGACCACGAAGATCAACTTGGTATCCACTAGAATTTACCTCTTTTCCTTACGGAGGCAAGGTTAACCTTCACAAACTTTCCCGGGACAATTCACAACAAGAGGAAGCTCGTGGGAGACGCCTAACCGTCTAGGAGGTTTCCCTCCAAGAGAAATAAGCTCCAAGCAGCCAATCCGCATCCTCCTCAAGTGCAAAAGATACTCCTAGCCTTCTCTCAACAAAATTCACTCAATTTTCCACTAGATCCTCATAAGAATCACAAAGGATGTACTAGAACTAGTTGGGAGAGCTCAAAGGACCTTAGGAGAGGCTTGGAGGCAATTGGAATGAAGTGGTATGGCCCTCACAACGGTTAGAAACAAAGTTTGGGCTATATAGGCAACTGCTTATGTCACCTAGCCGTTACTTACAGATTTTGGCCAGGAGGTTCCGACCCCAGGGGTAGGAACCTCTGGCCAACACTTAGTCTCTGGCCGAGAAGGTTGGTCGGAACCTCCGACCCCAGGGGTAGGAACCTCCGACCCTGACACTGAAACTAGCCTATCCCAAGTGTATGTGTTGTGCCAAAGTGATGGACTCTCAGCTATTTGGATCTTAAGCACTTGAGTGGTTTTGGAACACTGTTTGCAACCCCTCTTGATAGTATGGTTTTTCCTCGACTCAAAAGAAAATTCAAAAGAATTTAAAATAAACTCTGAGTCGCTTCGCCGTGTTGCATCATGTCTTTGTGGGGGTCTCCATGCACCACACTAAGCAACCTGGGACTAATTCTCTGCATAATTCTCGATAAACTCATTAGTCCCTTAACCGCTTTGTCATTAATCCACCAAAATCCACTTAGGGGTTAGATGCACTTTTACTAGGTTCCTCGCAGCTCGGAGGAGCTCCGCCATCGTAGACACATGACCCACCAGCTGTCACACCCGTGCAGGCGACCCGCGCTGGCCGTGCCTTACCACCAGACCAGCTGACGTACTCCTAGGGCCAGGTGCGAGCGCAAGGTAGGAAGACGAAGAGGTCTAAAGGTTACGGCCAGGGCCCGTAGTACGTTGTACCAGTAGTAGTTAGCCTGTTGTATGTCATGTTTTATTAATCCTACGTTTACTGAAGAAACCTCTTTACTTCGTTTACACTCATCGATCAAACGATGTACTCCTCACGGTCTACGTTTGCGACAAAACTGATCAAAAACATGAATTTTTGAGTATGACAACAAAGCACAAGTTAATTGCTTACGAACCTAATGAAATTATCCATCCAACGAGTACAACGGCACATGAAACGTTTCTAGTTATCGTTATTACATGCCTTAGGGTATTTCAAACAGACATCCGACTAGATATGCATCTACTGTGTGTAGCGTGGGTACTTCCCCTTCCTCACCGCCTCCGGCCCAGCTTGCTTCACACGTAGTGCCCTCTCCCACTTCCTCTCCTTATCTGCCTCACGGGCTTCCTACTCCTGCCGCTCCTTCTTCTCCTTTCTCTTCTGCTCAGCCTCCCACTCTGCTTCTGCCACCCAAAGACGTTCGAGCAGCTCTCTATGCCATTCTCGTAACCTACGAAGAAACTCTGCGTCCTCTGGACGGATCTCCGTATCTATCTACTGCACAAAGTCACACAGAGGAGGAGGAGGCTTCAGTGCCTTGACATATGCAAATTTGTTAGTTCAAAGGTTTAAATATTTCGTACTACAAGATAATTTGTATTACCTCCACTGGCTTCTTCGACTTCCCTTTCTTCCCTTATGGCTTCGGCTTCTCCAATACCTTTGCTGGTATGTATGATCCTGCTCACTTATTGCAACTTTACAATCATCTCTGCACCAACACATCGGCGAAGGCACGCTGTAACGCCCCGGTTTCCAGGCATTGTGAAAAAACTATTTTCGTAAAAACCCTAATTTCAAAACTTTTGGATTTTTGTGTGTGCTTAAGGACTAAGTGCCGTAGATCTCAATCTAAACCTTCCTTGAAACCCTAAAACCTCGGTCCCAAACTCACTCCTAAAAATCCAAGACTTGAATTTTGCAATTCGACTCTCTCTCAAAATTCTTCTGAAAAATTCAACACCGAAATACCTCTCAAAAATTTTCCATCAAATACTCGGGTTCAAATTTTGCAATTCGAAGCCCTCTGATGAAAACCCGTCGAAAGTCGTCTTTGAAGCCTTCCATTAAAACCTCCTTATTTTGTTCCTCTCGAAAAACCCTAAATTCCATCGAGAACTCCCTTCTCGAAATGTGCCAATTTATATTCCTGAAACCCTCAAATCCCAAGAATTAAATTCAACTTCTAATATTCCCTCGAGGTACTCCAATTTTATTCCATTACAAAATTCCCAAAATATCCCTAAGAATCAAGTCCCAGTCTTAAATCAAAATCCAAACCTAGTCCTCTTTTGAATCTCCTCCTTTCTTTTTCCAAATATCATCCAAATATCCATATATATGTATATACGCCCAAATCCCATCTTAGAAACACCTCTCAAAATGTCCCCACAAATTTCCCTGAGTCATAATCTCGAATTAAAATTTTAATTCGAGTCCGAACCCTCTTTTGAAACCCTCCCTCGGAACCTCTCCTAAAAATATATACATATCCACATATATGTATATATTAGAGTTCCCCTTAATTTTCCCAACATTCAAATACCCAAATAGAATCCAACCCCTGGGAATTCCTTATGTTTTCCTCCAAAGTCAATATCCCAAAATTAAAACCAAATCCAAATTTAAACCTTCAAATATTCCCTCCAAAAACTTGCCCTAAACATCCCTTTCAAATATATATGTATATACATATATATAATAAAATATCAGAGTCCCTCTTCAAGTTCCTGTGACTCAATTCCTGAGAAAATCAAACATCAAATCCCCAATCAAATACTTTTTTCAAAATCCTCCAAAATCAATCCAAACAAATCTCTGGAAAATATTAAATAGCATTGTTCACTCAGGCCGTCCTCCTCCTCTCTCCTCGGCCCGAAACCGCCCGGCCTCCTCTCTTTCTTCCTTTTCTCCTTCCCGTGCCGGCCCACTCGGCCTCATCTCCCTCCCGCGCCGACATACAAGCCCCACCGGCCAGGAGCACCACCCGCCCGAGCGCAGACGCCGTGCACGTGACACGTGCCCCGGCCATGGACCCCGCCTGACAGCGCCTCCAGCGTGGACGCCCATTTTCTTTTTCCTCCGTGGGCCCCACTATCAGTCGTCTTCCCCGTTGTCTTCTTCTTCCTCGCTCTCTCTCTGTTTCTCTCTCCCTCTCTCGATTCTTCCCGGCTCCTCGACGCAGGACGCCGTGCCCATACCTTCGTGTCTCCCAAAAAGCCTCAAGGTCGGAGCCATAGCCCCGTGCAGTCCTGTCACAGTCCCCTCTGTCCCTCTCCCCTCTCTTGCGCGCCAGCACGAAGCTCGGTGACGCCAGCTACAGTGCCACGCCCCGTCACCTCGCCGCGGCCCTCCTCTTCTTTTTTCCCACCACAGTCACGCTCCGCCTCTCCGTCCTATCCCATCGTCTCTGCCGCACCACGCTCAACTCGGCCGGCGTAGCCGCCACGCCGTCCCGAGCCCCGCGCCACTGCCATAACCTTATCCCATGAGAAAAATCTTGCCTCCACCGCCTCTGTCCGTTGTCGCCTAGCGCCGCGCCCGCGCCTATAAAATCCCAGCCCCGCCGCACCATTGCCTCGCAAAACCCGAGCTTTCTCTCTCCACCGCCATTAACACCGCTCGGGACCGCTCCTTTCTTCACCACCGAGCCACAATCGTCCAAGCCACCACCACCACTGGATTCCTCAGATTCCCGCGATCTCCTCCCACCTCTCGCCGGCACCCAATTGACACCGAGCGAGAAAGCCCCAAATCCGCCGTTGCCGCGCACCATTGTCGAAGCTTCGGAGTTCGCCGTCGCACAAGGTAGAGACCAATTGTTTCCCCTCCGTTCTCTTTCCCGTGAGATGTCGCATACATCCTAGCCCCTCCCCAACCGCCCTCCACCGTACCCCGCCACTGCGGCATTCCGCCGCGCCGCCCATCCTTTCTCTCTCTCCGCAGCCCTTGTTGATCGTCGTCCACCACCATCGGCCACCATCTAAGCAATCTGAACCGTCTACCTCCTTCGCCACCTCCCCCTCGTTCCATTCCCGAACTCTATTTCCTCCCCCTCGCCGTCAATCGCCGGCGTCCTCTCTAGCCGCTGTGCGCCATCGATCTGTGCCGGCCGTCCCCTGTGCCCCTTCCGGCACCTCAGTCTCTACCTCGCTCTTTCTCGGTGTCTCCCTGCCAGTGGCCCCTCCCCCTTCTATCTCTCTGCCTAGGGGCCCCACTGACATGTGGGCCCCGGATATTAAACCAAGATTAAATCAATAAGAGACTTACAGTGGGCCCCTTTATATTAAATCAATAAGCCACTTACAAAGTGGACCCCACCTCAAGCCCTTCCCTATCCCAATGCCATGTGGGCCCTCCCTGTCCTCCATTACCTCTCTTCCATGTGGGCCCTTCCATTCCTCTCTCCTCTCTAGGTCAGTGACATGTGGGCCCATACACAGTGAACTACTCTACCTCTTTCTCTCTCTTCCTATGACATGTGGGCCATGTCTCTTTCTCTCCCTGTGCCAATGACAAGTGGGCCAGCCCTTCTCTTTCTCTCTCCTCTGTCACTTACAAATGGGCCCCACCTGTCAGCCACTGTTCCCCAAAATAATTCTTTTTCCAAAAATCTAATAATCCTTTTTCTTTTCTAGAAAAATCCATCTTTCCAACCGTAACTCCGATTGAGCCCGTTCAAGTCTCTAAATTTTTCTAAAAATAAGATCTACCTCATGGCACTATTAGTTATTAATAATAGTACATTATTTCTAGGATTTTGTGTGTTTTTCTCTCATTTCGCGTGTAGTTGACGCTTCAGAAATTCATCGGACGTCAGATTTTCGCGAAGTTGAAGACGAAGACTGAGGCAAGTCACTCCTTGACCATATTGCTCCTAAATTTAAAATGTCTTGTTTGCAAAATTGCATTGCTAGTGTGCACGATAAATTGATTGGCCTCGGTTTGTGTGACGAACCGAAGGACCTGCCCGGTAGTTGCATAAACCCTGTAGGTCTTTGATATCCTATTCCTTGTCGCTCCACCTCGTGGTATCTCAGTAACCATGCTCTCCGAGTATGGATTCCGATGATTCCACCCCCAGCGCTATTGTTTGTCGATTTAGGAAAATAAGGTTTCCAAAGGTTTTCAAAACCCGACATGCGATGTCGGCGAGATTACGAAACAAAATTTATTTGCGAAAGATTCCGCGGTGCAAAGTGATCGCCTGTATGGTGGCACTTCGTATTCGCATATAAGGACCGATTCCTTGGAGAATTTCATCCGAGCATCTCACAAGTGCGACCACACGGGTGGAATGGGACACCCCTGGCTGAGTAACTAGTGTTCCCAGGATGGTTTTCGGTTGCTAATAAATATGGGACTGGCTGGGTGCCAAGAGGGCGATATACCCTGTCCCTGGGTACAGGAAGTGAGTTCCTGGTACTTGGTTGAGAGTGAGCACCCATTTATAGGGCAACGTGCTATCCTGGGAAGGCTTCGGAAAGGCTCTGTCGCGAACCTCCCCACCTGATCAGTGTGGGAGTAAGCTCGCTTCGTGTGGGTAAAGCGTGCACCTTTTGCAAAGGTACCCAAACTGTTCAAACAGCCGCGCCCACAGTTACAGGCAATGTGAGGTGATTCCTCTAGCATAGATTTGTTTGCAAGTGTCTGCGAAAGAGATTTGTGGTATGGGAACCGTTACCAGAATCGGCCTTAGTGGCTGATGGATGACCTATATGGTCTGAAACGGGGCTGTATGACCTGGGATGTCGTATGGCATTGTAGATAGGGCTTCCTGAGTGGGAGCAGTTTGTGAATGAGTTGAGAATATGGATGGCTTGGGGAGCCATCGAGATGAGTTATGAGATGAGTTATGAATGGCTCGAGGAGCCACTGAGATGAGATGAGACAAAATGATGTCCTGGATAGGACGAGAATGAAAGGAAAATGAGATTACGTCCTTAGTGGGCGAAATTGAAAATAAAGTAATAGATGAGCATACAGTGGGAAGCTTACCCGTATAGGTTAACAGAAGGGGAATGTTGTTACCTGTAATGCCTGTACCAGTCCCAAGAGGCCAGCTAGTACATACAGGACATCGGTGGGTCACAGCCAAACCTGCTTTATTTATTAAACATAGTCCTTTCATAGGTTGCAGCCTCGGACAGACCCCGAGACGTGCAACGATACATTACAAAAATAAGCAGCGGAAAAAAAGAAAACAAGGGTAGACGTATACCCACAAGCAACGGCTTAGGGACCTAGAGCGAAACCCTAAAACTCCTCGTACTTGGCTTGATCTTGATAGAACTCGCTGAGGGTAGGGTCTTCATCTTCATAGGCTTCTGAGGGAAGATAAGCAAGGGTGAGTACACGAGGTACTCAGCAAGTCATGGAAATATGTGGCATGCAAGGTTTAGCAAGAAAGGTTAGGGTTATTTTCACAAAGATAATTTTTCCAAGATTTTTGTGGTTTAAAATCTCTAAGTGTGCTCTTTAAGTTGTCGGAAAGAAGCTCGCGCTTCAATCCATTCCATGAGTTGCTTTGCAACAACTCACCACAATTAAATTAGTCGGGAAGAGACTCACGTCTCAACCCATTCCACAAGTCAGAGACTTGTCACAAATTCCGATTTGGAGCGTACCCTCCTCTGGTACCTCCATTTAGGTGGATTCTCTCTTTTTCTCAGAAACTCGGCATTAAACTCTAGCAACTCAACTTTCGGTGTTATCCAACATCCCGGGTCACACAAGCCCGTTTCAGGCCACACAGGCCATCCATCAGCTACACAGACTGATTCTGGTAACGGTCCCCAACCCGCAAAACAATTGCACAGATATTTATAAATTAAAATCTATGCTAGAGGAATCACTTCACATTTGCCCATAACCGTGGGCACGGCTGTTCGAACAGTTCATCACATTCCTTTGCAAAGGGTGTACGCTTTTCCCACACGATGCGAGCTTACTCCCACACTGGCCAAGCGGGGAGGTTCACGATAAGGCCTTTCCAAAGCTTTCCCAGGATAGCACATTGCCCTATAAATAGCTGCTCACACTCAACCAAATACCAGGAACTCATTTCCTGTACTCAGGGACGGGGGTATATCGCCCTCTTGGCACCCAGCCAGTCCCATATTTAATAGCAACCAAAAACCATCCTGGGAGCACTAATTACTTGGCCAGGGGCATCTCATTTCACCCGTGTGGTCGCACTATTTTATGTTCAGTGCAATTCCTCAAGGAAACGGTCTTTAAAAGTCTGGAGAAGTCGGAGCCACACAAGCAGCGACGACCCACGACCAAGTTTTGTAAAACCATTTTATATTGCAAACACTCAACCAAGGGTGTCGAGGACTTTTTTAAATCATTCTAAAACCCTGATTTTTCCCATCGTCATATTTTTATTTTAAGTAAAAAAAAGGGTCATCGATATCCGTACACAAGTACAGATATCAAGATGACAGGGTTACCAAGGTCAGGGCATCAATTTATTCAAGGCAAGGTCAAATGCAGCAAATGGTTTAGGCCGAACGGATTTGATTACAAATCGTGGCCGAAAACAGTTGTGCTCCTATTTTATGCAAGTTTTAGAAATTAAAATAATTTTAAATCATGGGTCCAACATGGTCAAGGGTGACTTGCCTTACTCGAGGTCCTGCGGGTCTTCGACAAAATCCTCTTCCGGCGACTCCTTGGGAACGGCCTCTAAGCGTCGCAAAAGAAAACATGCAAAAACACCAAGAATCAAACTCTATTTTATATAACTAATAGTGCCAATGTATAGATCTCAATTTTAGAAAAATTTTGAGAGTTGAATGGGCTCAAACGGAGCTACGGTTTAAAAGTTATGAATTTTCAAAGTTGGAGTTATTTTTCTAAAAATAAAAAGGATTAATTGGATTTTTGGAAAAGAATTATTTGAAATAGGGCTGACAGGTGGGGCCCAGGTGTAAGTGGCAGAGAGAGAAAGGGCAGGGCCCACATGCAGAGAGAGAGGAGGCTACTGTGCACTTATTGGGATGGGGCCCACTTGTAAGGGTTATATTTTTAAATCCTGCCAGGCCCACTGGTCAGAGAGTTAGGTGGCCGGGCCCGCATGCAGTCACACAAAGAGAGAAGGGTGCCGGACAGCTACAGGAGACGGCCGGAGCATCGACGGCTGACGGCGGTCGGAGGGGATCTCACCGGCGGCGGCGAGGATCAGCGTGCGACTGACATGGGCAGAGAGCGGAGAATACGGGGAACTACATGAACGGCTCCGATTGGATAGCTAGGTGGCGGAAGATGGCCGGCGACGGCCATCCCGAACTGGCAGCGGCGGCGGAGAGGGGAGCTCGTCGCCGGTGACCAAATTAGTGGCGGATTGGCTCGGGACGCGGTGGTTCAAGCCCGGTATTACGCTAGGAAGCTAGGGGATGGGTTTAATTTGTGTTTTACCTCCTGCAACGGCGAGTACCGAAGCGGCGGCGACGGCGGACGGCGGAGGGAAAATTGGGCGTTTTTGTTTTAAGGGCTAATCGGCAGCGGGGAAGGGCGGTGAAGCTTCCTTGTGATTAGGGGAACTCGGCGGTGGTGGTGGATTGGCCGGTGAGGGTCTGTGGCGGCGAGGGGAGCTCGGTCAGAGGTGGCGGAGAGAGGCTCTCAGTGGCAAGCTTGTTCGGCTTGCTCTTTTTGCGGCCGGAGGTAGGAGAAGGGTGCCCTATTTATAGGGAAGCTCTAGCGCTAGCAGACAGCAGGTTGAAGCGGTGGAGGAAGAGATGAGCTCAAGCTCGGCCAGCGAGGTGCGTTAATGGCGCCGAACGCCGTGGCTCGTGTCACGCGCTCCCGAGGGGAAAAACGGAACGCGGTGGGAGCGGCGAAGCGACGGACTGCGTACACGTCGACCTCCGGGGCTCGGCACTAAGAAATGCAACGGCGGCCATTTCCTTGTCTCTGGGCTCGAGGCGGTGATGGCGAAGCGCGCCTCGCGCCGTGCGACGAGCGACGGAGTGATGATGGCGGAGTGCCTCGCGCCGTGCGCGAGCGGCGGGGTGATTGATGGACGTGAGCGGAGCGGCACAGAGAGAAGATTCGGGAGAGAGCCAGTGAAGAGAGAGAGAGGCGAGCTGAGGCGAGGAAGACGAAGCACAGTGCTCGGCTGACGAGCGGGACCGGGCGGCAGACGCGATCCAGGCCGTCCGCGTGTGAGCATTGAGCGGCCGAGGGGCAAGCGGAGGCAGGAGGCTGACTTGCGGGTCCCGCGGGATTAAAATCCACACGCGCGCGTGCGCCTGGGCCGAGCAGGCCGCGCAGAGGGGAACAGGGATGGGCCGAGAAGGAGGGAGGTTTGCCCGGCGAGCACAGCGCGACTTTTTAATTTCCAGAGGCTGATTTGAATAGGATTTGGAGTTTTTGATTTTTGAAACTGATTCAAATGGGATTTAAAAATTTGGCAAAAATTTTGGGGGACTTCTACACAGGCTTCTAAGACTGTTTTGAATTTTTCTGAGATTTTCTTGAGATCCACTTGGCACAAAAATTCCAAATCGATCGAATAGCCATTCTTTTGAATTTAGCTTTTTACTGAAGATAGGTTTGCATAAATAAAAAAAAATGCGATCATTACACCGGTTGCTGCTCAGGGCTTACCCGAAGTCGCAACTTATAAAGGTATAATATATATATTTAGCTAATTGCTATGGTACATCTCCGTTGACTGCGGGTACTAGCAAGGTTTTCTGGGACTGGTACCGGCATCGCGGTTCTGTAGGAGTTGGTTCACGCCAATCTCCTGCGGCGCTTTCTCTCTGGTATCACCGTACGGGGGGTACTGGGAAGGGAGTGTTACACACGCCAATCGAAGGTCGTTGACAACTAGGCATACCAAAGGCATCCATAGCAACCTACATTATAACCAAATAAACGTAAGTTATAACTCGCTAGGCCAAAAATACCGTATACAACTACATACCTAGGGTATATTACACATTACTACAAAAAATAAAACGTCATCGTTCTCATTTTTGTCTCCCTAGCCGTTATGCTCAACTATGTTAGATTTACACCCTGTAGACCAAACTTAACATTTACTTACCTATGAAATAACTAGTACAATACTACACATACTACATCACTTGATGAATAGAAATGAAAATTGCAAAGTGACAATAAATTTTACTTGCGGACGAATCAGCAAATCGGCAGAACTTCACTACTTTCGTTCAGCCTCGCTCTCAGCTTTCTCTTCTTTTTTTCTGTGATTTCTATGAATTTTATGATATTTTTAAAAGCTGGGAGGGGGTTTTACACTGACCCAACAATAAACCATCCTCTGGGAGGGCAGCAAGGGGGCCGCCCATAAAAACGTCGGCCCCGCGGTCGACGTTTTTGCAGGTGGCCTCCTTGCCACCCTCCTAAAGAGCGGTTTATTTCTGGCTAGGGAGCCGCCTGTAAAAGTGCAGACGGTCATCGGCCGCTCGGCCAAAAAAACGCCCTCCCAGAGAGCGTTGGGAGTATATTCTTGTAAATTTTGAAATGAAAATATACTTTTGTAAATATTTTTTTAAAAAAATATAAAAATAAAAAAGTTCTCACACGTGAGCTGGTTATGTATTCGATCGGACGGCGGAGAGGAACATAGCAGCCATTCTCTAGATGGATGGCGGTTGATCCCTGCTTGGACGCCGCCGCCGCTGGTCTGATCGGCCGATCTCGTCGGCGAACTCACTCATGTGTGGGAAGTACTTGTGTGGCCTGGATCTTGGTACCGGCGCGTCGGCGGCGCAACTTGCTCGAGACGGCGACCGCCGGCTGGCAGGTTTTACTTTGCCCACTCGCCTCTTCCGTCTCCTCAGCGTGGCCCGGCTGCTGTCGCCGACGGAATCAGGGAGCCACCGCGGCCGCCACACAAGGAGCATCACGCAAACGTCCTGATGGTAACGGAGAGAGAGGGACCGAAGCAGAACTGCAACAGCAGCCTTGGGGGATTGAGGCAATGAGTGGCATCGGGGATTCAGCAGGGTTGGCCAGATTGCCCTCTCCGATGAGACCAAGACGCCGACAGTGTCGGTGCCGTTTCAAGGGGAAGAAAGCAGCGCTGGCAGCCGCGGCAATGTGGTGGGGGCAGTCAGGGAAGCAGGACAAGCACCATGTCCTCGCGTGACAAAATTGTGCGGACGAAGGCGCGTGCTTCGGCAACGACTTTCCAGTAGATTTGCCGGCTACTGATGAACCCCAGGTAAGTGCTTGATTCTTGATAAGGATACCTTTCTGTTGAACTGTATTTTGAGGAGAGCCTAGCTGTTGCACGTAGTTGAAGTGTTGAACACACTGCACTAAGATTTTTGGTTGATGGTAATGCAATTCTATTGGGGTGAAATGAATAAACATACTTTCATGCATTTGCTTGAGTTGAGTGATGGTACATACATAGAATTAATGAAGCATCCCGAACAAAAATTCTTAGTTAAGAACAAGATGAAAAATATGATGGCACCGCGGGACAGGAAAGGATTGGCTTGGGGGGCATCTCCAATTCGTTGATGTTCTTCTCCAGCATTACTATGACCTTACTCATTGAAGGACGATTTCCTGGGGCCGTTTGTATGCACCACAGGCCAACTAGTGTGATCTTTCTTGTAATCTCTTCATTCTCGCTTGTGACATCATGACTTTGCAAATCTTTCACCAAATGGTCATAAATCCAGTTGGGGAAATATGCGCTAGAATTATCAATATTTCCTTTAACATTTATCCTTCCTTCTACCATTTCTAACAGCATCATTCCGTAGCTGTAAACATCTGATTTTGTTGACACAACTCCGAAACCTCTCGAGAATACTTCTGGAGCAATGAAACCGATGGTACCTCTTGCTTCAGCCATTGAGAGGGCACTATCCTTGAGGTGACACAGTTTTGCCAATCCAAAATCTGCAATTTTAGGACAGAAGTTTTCATCAAGAAGGATGTTGTGAGGCTTTATATCGAAATGGATGATGCGGGTGCTGCAACCCTGATGCAAATACTCCAATCCTCGTGCAACACCCATTGCTATTTTCTGTAAACTTTCCAATCCAATAGCTGACCTCAAATTCTCAGAATAAATATACTTCCCCAAAGAACCATTAGCCATGTATTCATAAACAAGGGCCCGCTTAGATCCCTGTAAACAAAATCCAAGTAAATTGACAATGTTTAGATGAGATGTCCTACCAATACTAGTAACCTCATTTAGGAATTCCTCTCCATTGCCTTTAGTCCCTTTTAGAAGTTTCACAGCAACCATGCGGCCATCCTGTAGATTACCCTTGAATACCATACCATACCCACCTTCTCCTAATTTTTCCTTGAAACATTTCGTTATTTTCTTCAGATCTGAGTATCTGTACCTCTTGGGAGTCAGTATCGATCTTTTTAATACCTCTTCTGCATTTGACTCACTTCCAGCGTGCTTGTGGCAGATGATAAAGCCGAGCATTTGCTTCCGTCGGTGCATTATCCAAACAAGACACGTAAAAAACAAGCCAGCTGTAGCAGACACGGAAGCTGGAAGGTTTTACAAAGAAGTTAATCCTTGCCATATGAAAATATGCTTGTACTGTGTAATTTATCTGTTTGTAAATGCAAAAAATTTTGGAAATTTTATGATGCCAAACTATCAATATAGCAGTGTGTTCCAAATTATGAGATTTAGCAATCTGAGACTAAAAGAAATGGCACTAGAATTAATCATTTTGTATCATAATAGAGCATGGAATGGAGCTGGGGTGTCAGCTGAATCATGTTATTATCTTACATGCACATGTAATTTATTCACCAACGAAAAACATACCTATCAAAATTAACCTGCTATGGAGCTTCTTATGCCTCTTATCTGCAACAAATTACAATTCAATCATTGAAAAGTTTCAGCTGTGAAAAAATACGCAAAAGAATACCAGTTGAAGAAGACAATTGGTGCTCACATTTTTAATCAGTTCGATTTTGATGTAAATTACCTAAGTTGATCTGTTAGATAGTGGTTTTCCGTACTGCTCCAATGTTTTTAGTGTAGTTATTGTTGTTGACTTGTTGTACGTTGGGTTCAGTTCTTATTCATGAATAAAAGCACCTAAGGACTTCTTAAGAATATTGCGAATATTATATCTAAATTAACAATGGCTACCATCTAACAGAGAGATAAATGCAGCAGCAACAAGCTGCCTGGAGACATCGGATATTCGGAAGAGTTGGAGATCTGGTGATGAATTGAGGCCTGAAGAGGAGAGGGTATATCTCTTTGGGGAAATTTGAAGCTAATTCCGAAATTGGATTTCAATGCTAATTCCAAATAAACATTAAAAATCATGAAAATTCGGAATAAAAATAAATACATAAAGACGACGTACTAAGAAGAGTCCATAGAAAATATAATCTTTAAATATCCAAAAGTAAGATTTAAAAAATTATAACAATAATACACATAAAATAACATTGAAGAAGAAAAAGAAAAAATAAGAGTACAAGTAGGAAAACAATTTAGAAATAAATGAAATTCGGCATAAGAAATAAGGAATATTGAAAAACAGTTGATCTAGAACACAAACACGAGATTAATTAAATTCAGAAAAAAAATAAAATAAATTTTGAAATTAGATTTCAACGTGAATTCCTAATAAAATTAAAAATAATTAAAATACAAAATAAAAATATAATAAAAATTCATCCTAGACGCTATAAATTCCCACATTATTCAGGAAAAGGAAGGAAGAGTTCAAGTAGGGATACAATTTAGAAATAACAAAAATTCAGAATAAAAAAAGGAATATTGAAAGAAGAGTCCATCTAGAATACAACATGGGATTAATTAAAATTATGAATCAAAAATAAAATAAATTCCAAAATTAGATTTTCAATACGAATTCCAAATAAACTTCAAAAAGATCATTAAAATTCGAAAACAAAATAGAATAAAAAATTAAATAAGTAAAGACTACATACCAAGAAGAGTTCATAGCAAAATACAACTATAAATATCCAAAAGTAAGATTAATTAAATTTATGAATAAAAAAGAAAATAAATTCCAAAATTGGATATCAATACTAATTCCAAATAAACTTTGAAAAATCATGAAAATTCAGAATAAAATATAATAAAAAATTAAATAACTAAGGACCACATACCAAGAAGAGTCCATAGAAAATACAATCTCTAAATATTCAAAAGTAAGATATAAAAAAATATAGCAATAATACATAAAATAACATTGAAGAGGAAAAAGAAAAAAAATAGAGTCCATGAGGAAATACAATTTATAAATAAATAAAATTCAGAATAAAAATTAAGGAATATTGAGAGAAGTGTCCATCTAAAACACGACATGAAATTAACTATAATTCAGAATAAAAAAATTTATCATTATATTATTTAAGACAGCCTTGAAGAAGGCAGTACGTTTGCCTTGAGCCTAGAAATTACCAACCCATATATAGTGGTGATAATTGAATCTACAATAAATTTGACTAGTGTCTTATTTTCAATTTGAATATAAGATATTATTGTTCGAATTAGACATAGATGTATGAGGTAGCATAGTACTAGAATATATCTATGCCATCTAGAATAGAAAATTCAATTGCTACCACGTAAAACAAAGACAAAAGTATGTTCGTGTTGGTAAAGTTAGAGTAAAAATCAATTTTGAATATAAGCAACATATATTGCAACAGAAAAGTGCCCATAATAGAGCCTCTAGGACCTTTACGTGGTAATGCATGAATTCAAACCGAGTTTTGGTTTCATTCTCCAAATCAACCATCTAGAACTTTGTATGAATTACAACATATTACCTTGCCACTTTGTTAAAAGAAAAGCCAATACAGCAGAACTACTAAGGGAGGGAAAATTCTAGCAGATAACATAGATATCACGGGATTGGCAAAAGAGAATAGTAGAGGAAGGGGAGATAGATGAGAAAAATAGGGGTCAGGGCTACTAGAGACGAAGGATTGCAAGCCGCTAGAAACTAACGGTCACATATATATGTCATGAGCTCACCCTATATCAAATGGTTATGGATGATAGACTTGATTTTGATTCAAGTGGTTGAGAAGTATGCCTACAAGATGTTTGATTCTGTTGTTTTTAACTTTATGATCTAAAATCAATAAATTTTTCTTATATCCCAAAAAAATCTGTGAGCTCTTAAAGGAAAAAAACTAATGGGATGTCATATCAGTAAATGAACTATCCAATATTCTATATAACACAAGAACTTTTTTGCAAACAAGCGGGCTAGATGTTGGCTCTCAATCACTGTGGAGGCCATGGGCCCCGGGTACCTCATGACAAGCATATGGGCCACTCGAACAGAGGATGGGCCTAGCCTTGTATTTAGAGATATGATAGAGCTCGGCAGACTTAGCCTTGTACGATAAGGAATATACAATCCTAGTCGGGCAAGTTATATCTCTAAGAAGAGATCCCTTGGCCGTAGTTCTGTTGGGACTCTTACCTTGTACCCCTATCCCCCAGTATATAAGGGGAGGCAGGGCGCCCCCTGAGGGCAGAATCATCAGATACACAGATTCATCAGAATCATACATCCTTAAAGCAATACACCACAACTGGACGTAGAGTATTACTCACATCGAGGGTCTTAAACCAGTATAAAACCCCCTGTTTCCTTTCCAGTCTATTGAGTTCGGTTCGACGAGTAGCCCTATATTCATATTGCCGGGTGTAAAACATCGATAGTGGCACGCCAGGTAGGGGCTTCGCCAAGATCAATCTCAACAAGCTCGATGGATTCGACAACCGGAGTCGACGGCGGCAAATTCTCTCCTGGAGACACGATTACATTCAGAAGCCTTAACTTCGTCGCCGAACATGTTCGCAATCTCATCTTGTCGACGCAGACCTGATCCGACCGCCGAGGAACCAGCCGACTCCGCACCAGTCGGCCCATAAGACGCTGCAACAACCCTCGTTGACTTGCTGCGGCAATCTTCCACCTACCCGGGTCTCGGGACAACTCTCTCCTTCGGTTGTTCGACTCGGACTCGCCTGAGCCGCCCAGGTCGGCTAGGAAGGGGAGAGATTGTCAATCTCCCGCACAGACTCGACAACGCCGCGGACATCCACAACCTGCATCCAACGCGGCAGATCCGATCCCCTATGGTTCAGTTTGGACATGGCCCAGAGCCGTTCCAGATTGGATCTAGGGAGGTCAGAGTCATCATCACCCCGATGAACTACTCAGATTCCGACTCCAAGTTGGACAACAGTTCGAACGCCAGTTCGGACACCAGTCTGGCAAGCTTCCTCCTACCTCGAGAAATCTTCATGGCTTCAACCCCTCCACAGGAGGTGCGCCGAGTACAAGAGCAGCAAGAAGAGGAGGCCCGCCGACTGCGACAACAAGAGGAGGCCGAACGCGAGGCCCGCAACGACGAGCTGCGCAGGGTTGGGCGAACCACTCAGCAACAAATCCTCTAGACTAGAGTCGGCGACCACGATGGCTTCATCATGCCACAACAGAACGTCGTGGCCATTGCAACCCTACTGGATACACTCTAGCTCGAGCCTGATCACCAGGCCACCCCGACTATAGCGAGAATAAAAGCCATGATCACAGTTGCGGCTTGTCAGCAGCACTAGCAGTCGGGTAACACACTTATACCGACCAACCGGTCGGGTTCTCCAGCAACGGTCTCGTCTGCATCAGCACGCCGCCGGGCGGCCGGCTCAAGTCAGCCACACGCGGAGTCAAGCCAGACATCTCTCGGCAACCCAAACAACAACAATCGGCGGCGTCCCCAGAATGATCGCCGGTTCAACCAAGATCTCCGAGTCCGTTTGCAACGCGATCTCCGCCAAGACATCAAGGCTCGGCACCTGCCAACGCGAAGACAACAGCGCCGCCGACTAGAGGGACGAATACGAGCGTGTCGATTCCACCATTGAGCGGTTCAACCGCCGTGGTTGGAGCCGGAGCCCTTAGGTAGATGAAGGCATACCAGCCTTCACCCAGGAGCTACAGACTCAATTGGCTGTCAGCTTCAAGCCTACAGGAATCGAAAAATACGATGGCCAAAACCAATCCCGAGTCCTGGCTCACCGTATATACCTGTTGCAATCCGAGCAGCGGAGGGACCACAAAGCCATGGCTAACTACCTCCGGTCGCCCTAGCCGACTCAGCGAGTGGACATGGCTAATAGGGCTCCCCAAGACGATCATTGGCTCCTGGGGGGAACTCCGGGGAACGCTTCATAGCCAATTTCGAGGGACTTACGAAAGACCGTCTTCCAGAGAACGATCTTTACCAGCTTACACCAGAGGAAGAATGATCTCTCGTGAGTTCATCAAAAAGTTTTTCGAGAAGCGCAAATTCGACCCAATAGATCAAGACGAGGTCGTCATCGCCGCCTTCCGCAAGGAGTTAAGACGCCCCGTTTCATCGCAAAATTACTCAGAGAAGCCTCTAGCCTTGTCAGGGCTCTCTTTGATTATGGCAAATAAGTATGTCGACTCAAGCCAAGGCGGTCGTTGAGGCCCTCGACGAGAAGAAAGAGTCCCGGCAGAAGGACTAAAAGGCTAAAGCCGACAACGAGCCAGCACAGAACAAATCCGGCAGCCGGAAGCAAAAGTCAGAAAACGTGGTGGCCAACGTGGAGAGTACTCGATCGCAGCCCCCAAGGAACAACGAGTACCAGAAAGTGATGAACGTGCCTTGCCCCTTTCATCCCAAGGGGAAACACGTGGCCAAGGATTGCTTCATGCTCAAGAAGTTTGCCTCTGAGCAGGCTTCAACATCTGGCGCCGACAAGGACAAAGACAAGCCAGATCTAGGCACAGCCGGTGATTATCAAGATCCCTAGGCTGAGCTTAACCATCATACTTCGGCAGGGCCGTCGCATTTGACGAGTCCAAGAGAAGCAGAAGCTGACAGCACACGACTCAGCTCGATTCTGCCACAGCAACACCCCCAATATCTCGCTGGTTAGAAACGGCCATCACGTTTGACGCGCAGACCATCCAGATCGGTTTCACATCCGGGACGCTACCCACTCGTCCTGGACCCAGTCGTCAAAAATATCAAGTTGAATAAGGTTCTCATAGATGGAGGCAACACGCTCAACATCCTCTTCGCCAAGGCCCTGGATGAGATGAAGATCCCTCGTTCAGAGCTGCGGCCGAGTACCGCGCCCTCCACGGAAATCCCCAGCCTATCTTCAATTCCCCCTCGGACAGATAACTTTGCCGTCACCTCGGCACACGGATAACTTCCCATAGAAAACATCTGCTTCGAGTCACCGACTTCGAGACCGCGTACCACGCGATACTTGGAGGCCCAGCGCTCGCCAAATCAAGGCAATACCGCACTATATCTACATGGTGCTCAAGATGCCTGGGCTAGCCGGAGTTCTCTCCCTTCACAGCGACGTCAAGCAAGCCTTCACCTGCGACAAAGAGAGCTGCGAGTTGGCTCAGACTCAAGAAGCGGCAGTCGGGTCAACAGCATTTGGCAAGCCGCCACAACTGAAGTCGAGGATGATCAAGTTCCGACGAAAAAAGCAGCAAAGTCGGGAATTTCAGCGGACTCTGATACTAAGAAGATCCCCCTAGACCCTTTCGACCCCTCCAAAACTGCTCTAGTCAGGACCGGACTCGACCCCAAATAGGAATACGCGCTCGTCACTTTCCTCCAGGCAAGCAAGGACATCTTTGCCTGGAAACCCTCTGACATGCCTGGTGTACCAAGGAGGTGACGAGCACGCTCTCAAGTCAAGACAGACGCCAAGCCAGTCAAGCAATGGCTACGGCGCTTCGCACTGGACCGAAAAGATGCTATTCGGGAGGAGATAACCAAGCTCCTCACAGCCGGGTTCATCAAAGAGGTCTACCACCCGGATTGGCTGGCAAACCCAATCCTGGTCCGGAAGAAGAACGGTAAATGGCGCATGTGCATCGACTATACCGACTTGAACAAGTGTGCCCCAAAGATTCATGTGGGTCTACCCAGAATAAATCATGTGGTGATTCTTACTGTGGGGTACGAACTCTCAAGCTTTCTCGACTGCTACTCGGATACCATCAAATCAGTTTGAGGGAAGATGACTGGCTAAAAACGTCTTTCATCACGCCGTTTGGAGTGTACTGCTACATCACTATGCCGTTCAGTTTGAAAAACGTTGGAGCAACGTAAATAACGAGCAATTCAGTGTGTCACACACTCAGGTCTGGGCGCAACATGGAGGCATATGTCAATGACGTGGTGATCAAAACAAAGTCCAAAGAAGACCTCATCGCTGACTTGGAGAATACCTTGAAAAATCTTTGAAGATTCAAGATGAAGTTGAACCCAGAAAGTGCGCCTTTGGTGTGGCCATCCGGAAAGCTACTCGGCTTCATTGTATCACATCGAGGCATCGAGGCCAATCTAGAGAAAATCAACGCAATCATGAACATGGCTCCTACGACTAGCCAGAAAGGACGTCAGAAGCTGACAGGCTGCATGCGGCACTCAGCCGAATATTGATCTCCACTAGGCTCGAACGGGGCATGCCCTTTTCAGGTTCTGAAGAAAGCCGACAATTTTCAATGGACTCCCGAAGCCCAACAATCCTTCAAAGACTTTAAGAAATTCCTCACATCACCACCCTATTGTGTCACCCATGCCCCAAGAGCCGTTAATGCTATATCTTGCGGCAGCGGCAACTACTCAGGTAGTCAGCACGGTGTTGGTGTCGAGCGATCTGAATCGGTCATATCCAGAAATTCAACGGCCAGTCTTACTTTGTCAGCGACTGGTCCTTGCCGACTTCAAGATGAGATATCCATAGGTCCAAAAGCTACTCTATGGCCTACTTATCACTTCCGGAAGTTGGTGCACTATTTCCAATCGCAATCAAGTCACGGTGGTCACATCATATCCACTCGGGGACGTCCTGCATAATCGCAAGGCCACCGGCCGAATCACTAAATAGGCGCTCGAGTTGTGCGTGGAGACTCCCAACTCGTGGTAAACCAAGTCATGAAAGACTGGACATGTCTCGACGATACCATGGCGGCATACTGTTAGGAGCAGAAAGCTTGAAAAACCAAGTTCGACGGGCTGGAGATAACACACGTCTTATGACAATACAATGATGCTGCATACGAACTGGCAAACATGGGATCTAAGCGAGAAGTGGTCCCGACTGGGATCTTTGTCGAGCAACTAATGGAACCGTCAATCATGAAGAAACCAGTGCCAGAGCAGTCGAGAGGCGAACCTACCCTGGCAACAGACAAAGTACTGATCATATCTCAAGATTGTCGAACTCCTGTTCTCAAATTCCTCCTAGACGATGAACTCCCAGAAACCGCATTCAAGCAAACAAATCAAACGTCGAAGTAAATGTTCCAGTCGTCAGAGAAGATCTGTACCGAAGAAGTGCATCCGGTGTCCTCATGCGCTACATCACACCCGACAAGGGCAAGCAGATTCTACAATCGATCCACTCGGGCATATGTGGCAACCATGCCGCATCCAAGATGTTAGTCAAGAAAGGCTTAAAGGCAGGATTTTTCTGGCAACAGCGAGTACAGTGCCAAAGACATAGTTCACACATTGAGGTTGTCAGTTCTATGCAAGACAAATAAAATCTTCAACCTTAAAAAACTTCAACCATCCTAATCTCTTGGCCCTTTGCAGCATGAGGGCTGACATGGTCGGCCTTTCAAGAAAGCGCCAGGAGGGTTCACACACTTGTTCGTCGCAGTGGATAAATTCACGAAGTGGATTGAGACAAAACCCGTTGCTACCATAACAGCAGCACGAGCAAAGGACTTCATCATGAGTATATTCTACCGATTCGAAGGTTCCTAACCGCATCATAACGGACAAACGGTACTCAGTTCACAGGCGGCGTATTCAAGATTCTGTGACGACTTCGGCATCAGTCTGTTATGCATCTGTGGCCACCCACAGGTAACGGCAGGTGAGCGTGCCAATGGCATGGTCTTACAAGGTATCAAGGCCAGGATATTCGACCGACTACAGCCATATGCAGGGCGGTGGGTACAAGAACTCCCTATCCATTCTCTGGTCTCTGACAACCACGGTTAGTCGGGCAACAGGGCATCCCTTTCTTTCTGGTCTATGGTGCGAGACTGTGCTACCAACTGAGTTAGAGTTCGGCTCTTCCACGAGTTCGGGCTTACTCGAGAAGACATATCCAACACAACACTCGATTGGTCGGAATTAGATCAGTTGGAAGAAGCGAAGGGCATCGCATAATCTAGTCGGCAAAGTATCTCAAGGCCTTGCGTCATATCACAATTCAATGTCTGTGGCCGCGCCTTTTTGTGTCGGGATCCGTCTTGAGGAAAATACAAACACAAACACAGCATAAACTATCCCCAATAATGGAAGGTCGTTCATTAATCGCCGACGATGACACGGCCAGGTGCCATACGACTTGAAGACCGAAAGATGGTGCCCTCTCAGCAACTCATGAATATAGAACAGCTACTCCTTTCTATACCTGAGTTATACTTTCCATGTGTACAGTTTTTCTCTAACTCACTACGCGCGCTTGTTCCAACAAGTAGTGAGTCGGGGGCTGCATGGTATTATATGTGCTTTGCCCAATAAATATACGAGCTGTTTTACTTAAAGTTATGAAGTTTGCACGACTTTGTTATGTTGCCCGGGTACAGCTCCTGCTGAATGATTTTATTTAAGTTCCTATAGACTAACTCGGCGGTAGACTTATAGTTAGGTAAAGCTAATGATAACAAAGTAAAAACTTAGGGGCTCGACAGCATTGCACATATATTTACACATGTCCTTACAAAAGATTTATATACACCGACTACATGATGGATTGTTCTTACATTCCCAGGTTCCTTGGTCGATTCACCTCTGCAGTCGGCCTCGTCTGGTGTGATCAATCCAACGCCTCCTCGTGTTGTCTCTTCGGCAAACCCTTCACCGTATGGCCTCGAGATCTGCCCTGGGGTAGATCACTTGGTGCGCGAGGGTCTAGGCCCACAGCCGATGACGAACGGCTCATCCGAGTACCTCTTCAGGATACTTGGGCTCTGTTAAGGCGCTGCCTACACCTGGGAGACCGCGTTGGAGCTGTCTCACGTGATGAGATCCATGATGTCAAGGAGCCCTTTCACGGACTCCGGCAAGAACTCCTGTGACTCCTTGATGACCTTGCTCCTTCTGCCAAAGGCTCGAAACTAGGTTTGGGCGTTGGCTCTTGCAGCTGCCCAATTCATGGCAAGGAAACGTGTCAGCCAAAACAGAGTCGGAGTAAGCAAAGGATTGGACAAGCGTCAGTGAGAGTGAGGACTACGTTCGTAGTCGGCCTCCACCTTGCTTGCCTTCTCTAGTTCGGTCTTTCTTTTACTCGAGTTTGCCTATTGATCTCTCCGT
>RYFJ01004408.1:0-56471 GCA_003991445.1 Oryza meyeriana var. granulata
TTAAAATAATAGATATAAATTTTCTCGATTTAATCGATTTTCGCATGCCAAGCAGTAAGCAGACTTCAAATCCTTTATCCCAGTTCAAAATCTTAGACACCTGAACCCCCAATAACTTAGCTATTACTAATCCAACTCGACAATTCTCCCGCATAGCAAAGGAAAGAAACTAGCCTGTGATACTGATTTTCTGATCATATTCTAAAAACTGTAATTTTTTCTATCTAAGAAATAGCTCTGCATGTTCTGTAGTGCCCCAAAACATATAATAGGATGAGGAACGCTACTTATAATTCATAATTGATCTTTCCGCCATTCTAATACAAAGAAATCGAAACTTGTATCCAAATGGCCCTAAAGAACATCCTTTTGCTCCCAGATGAAGAAGAATTAACAAAACTATCAAACTCTAATATATTACACTACCAACCACTAGTTCAGATCTACTACTCTTCTGAGATAGGCTTATGGAATTATAGATTATGAGACTGAGAGACTTTCTTTCCATACTCTACGAGAGACTCTCGATAACTCAAACTTCAATCAGGATGGCGATTATCTCTTAGCTTAGATAACGAGTGAGTAAAAAAAAGGGAAAAGTGATAAATCCAGTTCTTTCTCTGTAGGGATTAAAAAAAATGTATTAATAGGTAGTATGTCTCCTCATCATTCATAGAAGTAACATAAGGCTTAGTCAATAGAAATATAGGTAAGTATCCGATAATATATCATTCTGATTTATACATTTTAGTCTTTTGCTTATTGAAAGATAAGTAAACCAAAACAGAACAATAATCTGACTATTCTTCACATTTCCACATTATGAAAATCTAATACTATTGCCTTTTTAGGCATAATTCACATGGATATAGCAGTCTCTTGGGCTTATTGATAATCTTACATTCCCTCACCATATGGAAAAAGACTCTCAGGTGATACTCAATGATGATAATCGATTCTTTCAATCTTAACTCATCTCATTTAAAAAACAAGAAAAAGAGGTGTCCCCTTTACTTTCTATCTGAAGAAGTAGCATAACCTTTGTAGATCATCTGTTAAGCTAACATGACTCTTTTTGACGAAATAACAAGTTTTTGTTTGTTCTTTCTATCATATACTTTATCTAATATAATGAAGCAAAACATCTTTTTTTTACTTTTACCGTTCGATGTTTTTAGTAAATACAGATTGAATATAATAATATTACATTATCAGATTAACGTTGTTTTCTAAGTATGTTTGGGTGCCAAATGATCTATGCTTATGTGATGTGAGAATCTAAGCCAAAACACCAAACCGTTTTTCCACAGTCACAACATGTACACCGTATGCAAGCTTCTTTGTCTTAGTTCTCCTCTTTTAGTTTCACATATAGTAAATGAAAACGACATTTGAAACAATAATAAATGCACATGTTATCCAGGTCAACAAATATTAAAATTCAGAACTCATAGTTACTCAAATATAAGTTTGAAATTATATTTACAGCACAAGCAATAAAATATTAAGCCAGATTTAAATAAGTTATTCTTATAATCCATGTCATCTTATAATATGTAACACAGAACATCATTACTGCAACTGTCTTAAAGTATCACACACTACAGCTTGGGTTCAAACTCGGAGCTGTTACTCAATTGAGCGCATTACTGAAATAATAAGCAGATGAGAGCTACGACAGCTACAGGAACAAAATAGGCCTAAGCGCATTATATTGAAGGAACAGAACCAATTACATATTTAGCAGCAAGAGAGTACCAAACGAGACCTGCGACATCGAGAATAATTCTCCATGCAGCTGCTTGCTCTCCGGCCCGGCCGTTTTCTACTTACCACTAATATCGCAGTTTTGCCTAAAGTCCGGAAGATAGCAACCGGCACTGCCGTCAGTCAACGCCAGCAAAATCTGACTGTGGCTCTCACTGGGTCTAGCCAATGCACTGAAGCATGATTTTCAACGGCTACTTTGGTTTCTAGCGCTACTCTGGCACTTTGGTTTGCTCCTCGTACAAAATAAACTCCTAAAAAAAACCTAAGTCAAGAGACTGGAAATCAGCACAACACCAACATTTGATCCACTGACCTATAACAAAAAGTCTAATTGCAATTAGAGCTAAACTCATTCTAATTCTGTAAACCGAACACTTAATGAAGAGAAAATTCATATAAAACTCTCAGAACCAAGGGACTCTCAAAGAGATCAAATCAACTTGAGCAACAGAAATCTATTACCATCAAACTTTTTATCAGCACCTGACGAGCAATATGAAGTGCAGCTTTTTGACGAAATTGAGCAAAACAGAGAACTTACATGACTTGAATCAAGTTAGGTCAACTCTGATGTTTCAATAAAATTTCAGATCAGAGCAATAATAAGTGCTGACACGTTACTCCTGCACTATCAGGAACTACACTGACCCAATGCACCAAACCTATTTTGCAAATCAGTATCCATAACAAATTTTAGCATCATGAAACCTGAAGTGACTCCCATAGTTGAAACGCGCTTCCTTGAGACGACCTCCAACACTCGAGTATGAACGACCAGCCCCCTGCTCCTTCTCACCATTGCCGCAACCTCTCTGGCCACACCCCTGACCGCATCCCCACTGCATCAATCAAGGCCATCATATTCAGATAATATCTTATAAAATTTCCAGGGGACCCAAGCTAATAAACAAACATGAATAATATCTTGTAAAATTTCCGTCGCCAACATAATAGTAAACCAATAAAAACTGGATATGCTTTGCCACAAACGATGCAGCATTGTAAGTCAACATTCCAAGACTGCCATCTCCTAATCAGTTAACTTTACCATCTATCTCTAGTATTTAGGAAGACATATATAACTGTTGTGTTGTGATGAGCAGTTGAGACAATAATCTATCTTAGCTTTTATCATGAGAGGTCATCGGAAATTGATCTGCACCTAAAATTTAAGCAATAATTATTAATCAGCAAAAGCTAAACCTGTAGTCACACTGCTCTTTATATCATTAGAGATAGTATGATCAGTATGGCCATGTCTTAGCTGACAGCATTTAGGATTAGCAGAAGCAAAGAAGAAAGTCTGTATTAAGATACAGCCACACCTGAGTTGATACTACAACACGAATTAGCTTGAGCTCAGCACAATGCCATTGCCCTTTCTGGCCCCACATACCAACCATATGAACCATCCACATCAATCCACAAACGAGACAATTCTCTATTCATGTCCACTATCTGTGAATCCACTCTCCAAAAGGACAATTGCCATTGCTGCGTTCAAACTCAGTAACTTCCAGCATACCAAAAAAAATAGAATTTTGTGTCAAGTTTCCATACCACCCAGATCATACCTATTCTATTTCTGAAGTACAGTCAATATAAAAAAATCAGTAAAATTCTGCTCTCATCAATAACAAACACCACACTAATTTTACTTCGGAAACACAGAAAACAAGACATCAAATTGCACTAATAAATATTTCAATTTTCGCTGGATAGAACATGATAGTAATTGGTGTAAAATCATACCAGCATTGCCACATACACTATTTATCATATAAATAATCAATTAAACACGACACGATCAGAAAAATGCATAGATAGAATCAGACCATTAAGTAAAATTAAAACTGAACATTTTATGTAGGCAACTAAGTCTTTAACAAAATATGACTCTTGCTGCAAATAGCTTGTGGAAAATAATCTTAAAAAATTGCAACTTACTCTAATTGAACATCTCCTGAACCATTCCAGAAGTACAAATTTTAGCCATTTGAAAATCGTCACATACAGGCATTAGCCTCATAGAAAAACAAACATCAAACCACGCCACATCTAGTCATCCCACACTTCCAACCAAACCAGCAAACTAAGCAAAATGAACACACTCCAGCCTTAACATCACCAAGCAATCACACCAGGCAAACAAAACAACGAATCTACAACTGAATCACAACATCCAAAATAAATATAGCCACGATTCCACAAATGTCACTATCAACTACACAGCACAATCACGATTTACTAACTTCTTAACTTAACCAACTCACCAGCATCAGAAAAATAAACAACCAAAGACAAGTAAATTGAGTGCCACAATACTGAGAAGGGTTCCATCAAAAAGCAGTGAACAGCAAAGCCAGCTTCACCACACAAGCATTAATCACCTAATTCACCTACTTTCTTCAAACTTACCAACTCACAGAATCAAAAACTACCAAACCATAGGCAATGAAAAGAAGTGCCTGCAGTACGGACAGGGATCTGCATAAAGAGCAATGAACATGCTGCCCTTGATGAAAAACATTGTAACACCATCTAGTAATGCATGTTTTCAGTGGGTTTAAAAACCAAATGCAAAATCAAAGGTAAAAAAGCACCATTAGCTCAATATTCAGAAAAGCTAAAACCATTCAAATCTGAAAAACAGCAAAAGATAAAAAGAATCACCTACCAAAGAAAAAATTCCATCCCTTTCCAATAAGCACAAAATCGAGTCCTTTTCAAAATCATCCCTTTAATACAAACTTCCAAACCAAAATCTCCCATGTCAACTACACACTAGTATTTCCCCCCTTGCAGAATGACTCATAAGAGCAAATAAATAAACCAGAACCACACCATGACGCTAATTTTTTTTCCTCTTCCAATTCTTACTCTGTTGAGTTTGAAGTGTACCAAAGCAAACCAGTGACAGTTTGCACACGAGATAAATTGGTCAGCTAGCTACAATCATCCATAGCAGCCTCTAAGATGAAACAAATTAAACTCTAAGATTACATCCGCACTAAAATTATAGATCAATGATTATAATGCAGGCTTCACTAGCCAACCAGAAAAACCTCACACATAATTTTCAATCTTCTATCACATCCAAGCAATCAAGCTCGTAAAGTGCGATGGTGAAAATTTCATATTTTAAAAACATATTGAATGTTTTTCGAATGCTATCTCAAGCACTAGCACCCTATCAGGCACCAAAGTCACCTGAGTTTCATCCACGACCCTATTGTGAGTTATGCAACACAGGTGCAATGACACAACATCCCCATGCACGTCTTGTTCAATATGACCACGCCAATTCATATCAAGGTGCAATGATAACAATTCTAGATGCATGGCAAACAATATTTCATGTTATTCAACTATATCTTCCCCATGGCACCTTATGTTTACATTTCTTCAATTTTAGCATTTTTATTGCTCATTGCGATGCAATAGCACTTCTGCCAAGATGAAATAAACTCAACATGAACATGTTAATATTTCACCAAATTACCCACTAGATCAGCACAGCATATTTCTTTATGTTGAAATAGAAGAATACGTGTCATGCATCATATCCCTCAAAAGCTATGTACCAAAGGCTCATAAAGAAGCTAAAACACAATAGTTTAACTAATGATCAATCCACCTCACCAATATTGCTAGCAAGCAAAATGATGACTAGAGGAAAAATCGAAAGCTCTTATCCTTTTTTTTGACTGATTATAGCAACTAAAATAATTAATGCAATACGATACAAATGTAAAAAGACACAACTCCCTTCAAATAATCCCATACGATGATAACTACTTGATTCTTCCAAAGTGAAAGCAAAGCAAAAAGAATCCAATTGTTTTGGTGAAAATCAATGCCATGCAAACAAACAGACAGCAGAATTCAAGGAAAGCAAACACACGTCACACAAGCCAAATCACTCCAAAAACAAATCATCATTAACTAGCAGTTCACGCATAATGTAAGTACATGATCAGAACGATCTATCTAAAGCCACTGATACTACTATTATCAGTGGCAGTTTGTGGTTGACAGTCACCCACATTCATGTTCAAGCCAAAACAAAATAAATACACCATGCACAATAAATTGCTAATTAACATTTAAATCCATACATACACAAAGCATAAAGTCCACCAAATGGGGCTGTATGTATCACTGAAAAGAAATAAATTCCAGATAGTACTAGAACGAATCATAATTACATTTTGTGTCAATTTTCAACCATGCTTGCACCACTAGGAATCCAAAATGCAAAGAGACAAATAAGAAAAAAGACTTCGCCATAAGACGAAGCATAAGAAGAGAATAAAACCTAGGCACAAAGATCATATATGCACAGGTCAACATGATGCTTCCAGTAATAGGAATATGATGTTTCAGTAATCCATTTTATTTGACTCACGATAATCCTGACTCAAGCTTGAGCCAAGACCATACAAGTAGTGAGGAATGATATCACATAGGATGATTTACGTTATTGGCCTAAAGAGACAAGTGTTAATTTCATGATTATGCTATTAACTCCATCATGATATCACACATAATTTAATGCTTAGTTGCCTAGTGACAAACAAAGACATAACAATAACAGCATAGACTGTTTTAAGACAAGCTTCTCCTAGAGGACAGCAAAATCAATATCCCATCCATCGATAGCAAAATTCAACCACACGGTCGTTCTTCCTAATTGGATATAACAAAATCAGAGAGCAAGCAACCACAGCAAATGGCGCAAATATCTAGCTTTGCCAAGACCCTATGAAGAAGAGCAAAGGGAGGATGTTACTGACCAGTTAACATGAGACCCATTGTTGCCGTGGTTCGTCAATCGGTCCGTTTGGTAGCAATTAGAAGGAGGGAGCCAAATTTTGGCTAAGACACTTAAAATCCCCAAATCCCCAACGCCGAAACCCTAAAAATTTTCTCCCCGAGATGAGAACTCAAATGTCATTTTTCCCCAAACTCCCCGATTCAAGAAATTCCAAATTTGCGCGGATTAAGTCGACTCACCGGAGTCCTCCTCGCCGAAGTGCGCATCGCGCCAGTCTTAGCTCATCCCGCCTCCGTGCGACCTCGTCACCTCACGTCTGGCCCACACCTCGAGCTCCTTCCGCAGAACGCCTCTTCGTCCTCATGTCCCCATCTTGCCGCCGTGCTGGACCGGTACCCGTGCTTGCCTCCTTGGCCGCGCGGGGCAGAGCTCGCCGGCGCGGCCGCTGCACCGCGCCGAGGAGAGAACCAGGGGCGCGACGCGAGGCGAGGACACCACGGCGCACGGCCTGAGACGAGACCGCCGGCGCGCCATGGCCCGCCGCCGCCGCTCGCTCGCGTCGGCGCCGTTTTCTCGCGCGTGGAAGAATCGGGAGAGAATGGGGATTAGGGTTCGCTGGCCGAGCGGTTGATTTTAGCGCGGCGCGTCGATCTCTGGCCCGGATCACAAAGTCCCGACGTCCATCGCTGTGCCTGCGCCGATCCATCCGGGCAAATCCCGCCGCGGATGATTTTGGGCCGACGGGCAGATCGCGGCCGTGCGCGAGTTATGGGACCGCGTGCGCGCGCCCGCTCTCCTGGCACAGTAACAGGCGGAAGCCTCTAATGGCCCGCACGCCTAATTACATTGCTATTTATTTCTTTTAGTTTTTCCTCTATTAATTCCTATAAGCAGATTAAATGTCTTAAGCTATTCATGATGCTATAATTTCAGTAAATTATTATGTTGCCATTAAATTTAAGTAAAAAAATTGTACCCTTATATTTATGTGTGATTGTAATTTCTTTAGGCCATAATATTAATTTATGATTTCTACATTAAGATTTTAATTCTTTTCCAATTCTTAATGCTATAAATTAAAGTAAAATTCCCTCTATTCCCTGCCCACTATTTAATTAATTTCCAACTAAATGGAACAACCTCACCGAGAATTTAGTTGGAACCATATTTTATTTATCTCGTCATTTTACCCAACGAGTTATGGCTTACCAATATTATTGCGACAAATTTAGCCTTGCTTCATTTGTCCAACGGAATTGTGGAGTAAAATAATTTTTGTGCATTGACTAACCAGACCAATGCTAGAGCTAATTATGTACTTTTTGCTATTTACTAATGATTTGTCCATTAATTTCAGCTCATTAATGATGTCGTTGCTCAAATTAAAGCAACATTGACAACTAATAGCACCCAACTTCTAGAAATGAAGGAGAGGGTGACAATTACTCTTGGCTATACTTAATATGATGTTGCCTTACGAGAGGTAGCACCCATTCCTTCCTCCCGCTAGTGCTCACCACTAACAATTAAGAAGGGCATATAAGAGAAGGCGGAAAATGGGAAAAGGCAAATCCATGCAATTTGAGTCTACTGGTTCATTTGGCTTTGTGTGTGTAAAGACTCTATATCCCCTGGCATCAGAGGCGGTATTTTTTGGGGTGATGCTTGGTTGGTTGGGACATCACCAGGAATATGTATACGACTAATGTTGAGCAAAATTTTAAAGGCTCATCTACGACTTATGCTAGGTTCTGATAATGAGGATGCTCACCTCTCGTTACGACGGGAAAGGAAGTATGTAATAGAGCACATCATGTCTATAACCAACATCGCAGCACAAGTGAAAGCATTGGACTTGGCTATCTCTGATGGCCTTTTCTAGTCCACTTCATCATGGGTTCCTTGCCACCGGATTACGGTCTATTTAAGATCAACTATAATACTCAGAATGAACAAATGTCCATTGCCGAACTGATCTCCCACTCTGTAGAGGAGGAGCGTCAAAAGCAGAAAGGCAAAAGGAACAGGCTTTCCTCGCTGAGTCTGATAAGAGAAAGAGAAGGTTGATGAAGCTTGTGTAGACGAATCAGCAAAGATTTAAGACTGGCAAGCCTAAGCCTAAGGGGAAGTTTAACCACCCAAGGTGCCCTATCCGGGATCTGTGCCCATCTGATCTGGTACGTTTACATCCCAATGACGTAATGTGCAAATTTGGTAAAAAGATTGGGCACATGCAGAAACAGTGTAATGCTTTAGAAGTGCTCTAAGCATGGTACGTTATTATGATATATATCTCTTATGTTGATGATGCACTCTATGTGAATTATGCCTCTGGTTCTTGGATGACTCAGGTACAACTGTGCACGTCACCAATTCATTTAGAAATGCGTTCCTTGAGGACTTATCACAAAGGGGGAGCGAAGTCTTTAGAGTGGCGGATGTTAAAACTTCATGTTGAGACTATTGGAGATCTTCCATTAGTTCTAGAGGAGCTTCAGGCTATTGCATAATGTTCTTTATTTCTATCTGTCAAAAGGAATCTTATTTCTATTGCTTGTTTAACGGAACATGGCTTTAGAGTGAATGTTCATTAAGTTTAATAAATAAGGTTGCGGGCCTTGCTTTCAAGCGAGACAAACTTTATTTGCTCTCTCTTGATGAATCTGCAATGACTTTGTGTGATGTTGCTAATCATGTTAAGATAAATAAGACCTCATCGAAACTCACTGTCATTTAGGCCATATTTCGAAGGGGAGGATGGAACGTCTTTAATGAGATACTTCAACCATTAGATTTTACTGAGGAAAACCCCTGCTATCAAAGGCAAATTCACTAAAACCATACGGGCAATTCCTTGGGGCCATTTGCCAAGTTCCTACAGGAAAATGGCATAGTTTCCCAACATTCTATGCCCGGTGAGCCACAACAGAATGGAGTTGCTGAGCGTCGTAATCGCACACTAATAGACAAGGTGCGTAGCATGCTTAGTCACTCTAGCCTGTCTGTGAAATTGTAGATGGAGGCACTAAAGACAGCCGCTCATATACTAAATCGGGTGCCTACTAAATCTGTACCTAAGACACCTTATGAATTATAGATTGGTAGAAAGCCGAGTATAAATTATTTTAGAGTATGGGATGCACTGCTAAATATTTCTTTAGGGTCTAAAGAAACTGTGAGCTGTCACTTCATTGGATACCTAAGAAAATCTAAGGGGTATCTGTTTTATTGCCCAGACCGTGTCAATAAATTCATGGAAATAAGACACGTCGTCTTCTTAGAGAATGATCAAATTGTGGGAGATCACAGGACAGACAGTTGGATCTTCAGAAAATCCGTGTCACCATGCCGGTTATCCAACAGGAAAATCTGCCTGTGTCTCAGCAAGTGCCACATGTATCTTCTTCTGTGGATCCATCTACAGTTGAGGGTACTAATAACCTGTAGCACAAAAATATGACACACTGATGTTGCAAATTCCTCAGCCAGCTAGAATTCCGGAGAACAAATAAGAATCATAGCGGGAGAGGAGATTTGCCATTCCTAGTGATTATGAGATTTTTATTGAGAAGACATTGGGAAAGCAGATGATCCCACTTCATTTAAGGAACCCATCATTAGTGAGAATTCATCCAAGTGACTTGACGCCATAGAAGATGAACTTAAGTCTATGGGCAAGCTAACGATGTCTGAGATTTAAGTAGAAATTCCTGAAGGAGTTTAAAAATAGGTGTAAGTGGGTCTACAAAACTAAGTACGACTCCAAAGGAAACGTCGAACGATTCAAGGCGGAGACTCGTAGCCAAGGGTTTTTCGCAGAGAGAGAGGGAATAGACTATAATGAATCTTTTCCCCGGTCTCTAAGAAGGACTCATTAGAGTTGTCATGCACTGGTAGCTTATTATGATTTAGAGTACATCATATTCTTTAGAAATGTCACAGATTGCATTTCTTAATGTGACTTGCATGAGTAGGTTTCATGGCACAACCGAAGGGTTTTGTCATGAAAGCAAGAGCATATGGAATGCAGGCTAAAGAAATCTATTATGGTCTTAAGCAAGCGTCTAGATAATGTACCTTAAATTCGATATATAATTAAAACTTCGGATTTAAGGAGAATGAAGTGGATAATTGCGTTTATATGAATATAAGGGTGGTAAGTTTATGATCCTAGTACTTTATGTGGACGATATTTATTAGTAAGCAGCGATAAGCATTTGTTTGCATGAGACTAAATATTTTTGTCCTCTAAGTTCGATTGAAAGATTTTGGTGAAGCCTCTTATGTTTTGAGTATTGAGATATATCGAGATAGGTCTAGAGGAGTATTAGGGTTATCTCAGATCATACAATTAACAAATACTTGAAAGATATAACATGAGTAAGTGCTCTGTCACGCCTGTGCCAATTGGTTAAGAGCAATAAGTTTGGTTTATTCCAAAGCCCGCGGAATCAATTAGAGAAGGATCAGATGAAGTCGATTCCATATATTTCAGCTGTCGGAAGCTTAATGTATGCACAAGTCTGTATGCGTCCGGACTTGGCTTTTGTGACCGGAATGCTTGGCAGGTACCAGGTCTAACCCAGGTCTAGACCACTGGAAGGCTGTTAAGAAAGTTTTACATTATTTGCAAGACACTAAGCATTACATGCTAACTTATAGGAAGTCTGATAACCTTAAAATTGTTGTTTATTCAGATGCTGATTTTGTAGGGTGTATAGACACTAAGAAATCTACATCAGGCTATGTCTTCACTCTTACAGGAGGAGCCATTTCATGGAAAAGCTTCAAACAATCTCTCACTGCAGTGTCGACGATGCAGTCTGAGTTTATAGCATGTTATGAGGCAACCAGACAGGTTGTATGGCTTAAAGGTTGTACAGCATTTCTAAACCACTCACTATATACTGCGACAATAAAGCCGTAGTGTTCTATTTGAGTAACAACAAGTCAAGTGGTGCTGCCAAACACATTGATATCAAGTATTTTGTTGTGAAAGATAGAATCCAGGATCAAACAATTAAAGTTGAGCGCATAAGCACTAAGTCAATGCTCGCGGATCCGCTTTGATACGGGGTCGCCCGATCTTCTCGACGTAGGATCTGGATACTCACGTGGATTTGATGAATCGTAGTGATCCCCCGTTGCCAATGCAAGAGTTAGCACTCTATAATTCGCCCAATCTCACGTGTTGAACTTCACGACCACCGATGAAGTTCTATCGTGCTCCCAATTCCCAGCGGAAAAGGTTGAACAATCTTAATTTCAATGAACTCCCAATTCCCTCAAGTTGGTTCAGCCAACAGAAAGAACAAGAGTATTATCAAAAATGGTTCCCCCTTTACAATGGGGTCTACCCCTCAATATATAGTCTCAGCCTAAGACTATTCCACACTAAACTTTCCATGTGGTACTATTCACGCGCAACTACTGTAGCACGGTACTGTTTATGGGCCGTACTGTTCACGGCCTGGTACTGTAGCGCAGAATTATTCATGGGCTGGATTGTTCATGCCGTGGGCTTGTGCTTCCTTGGATGATGGCCACATATCCTTGATCTCCATTCATTGCTGACTCTTCAAACCTAAGCACAAGTAAGACATTGTTTTTAGGTAGTATAAAATTCTCATTAAAATTAATGACATATTCATTAAGGAGCAGGTTCACCTGAGATTGTAGTTTCTTGGCTCGTGCTCTTGTTATTGGTCCTGTTATTGGAGTCTCATTACTAGCTTTGACATTGCTAGCGATGTCCTCATCATCCTCCCCTTCTTGAAAAGGAGTCGACCTCGACTCTGTACAATCTTGTCCAAAGAAAGGTGATAGATCAGCAACATTAAATGTAGAACTTACCCCATAGTCATCACCGGGAAGCTCAATCTTGTATGCATTGTCATTGATCTTGGCGAGAATTTTAAAAGTCCATCACCACGGGGCATCAATTTGGATCTACGCTTCTGCGGAAAGCAATCTTTGCGAAGGTTACCCACACTAAATCACCTGGTTTCAAACAACATTTGCTTTCTAGATTTGTTAGCTTTGGAAGCATAAGCACGTACCTTGTTTTCAATTACCTCTTTGGTTGTGGCATGGAGCTTTTCACAAAATCAGCACGTTTAGAAGCATCCATATTTGCACGTTCTTGTAGTGGGAGAGGAAGTAAATCAAGGGGCCTGATTGGTTGAAGCCGTACACCACCCGTCGAATGGACTCAATTGAGTTGTAGAATGTACCGCCCTGTTATATGCAAACTCCACATGTGGTAGACAATCTTCCCACTCTTTCAAGTTTTTCTTTATCATGATACGTAGCAACGTGGAAAGTGTGCGGTTCACCACCTCCGTTTGCCCATCTGTTTGTGGGTGACAAGTCGTTGAAAACAACAACTTTGTTCCAAGCTTGGCCCACAAAGTCTTCCAAAAGTAGCTCATGAACTTGACGTCTCGATCTGAAACAATGGTTCTTGGCATTCCATGCAATCTCACAATCTCCTGAAAAACAAATCAGCTACATGCGACGCATCGTCCTCTTATGACAGGAATAAAATGTGCCATTTTTAGAGAACCTATCCACAACAACAAAGACTGAATCCCTTCCCCTCTTGGTCCTAGGCAGGCCTAACACAAAATCCATGCTAATATCTTCCCAAGAACGCTAGGAACAGGAAGTGGAGTATACAAACCATGTGGATTGAGTTTTGACTTCGCCTTATGGCATGTGATGCATCTTTGAACAAACCTCTCGACGTCTCGTCTCATCTTTGGCCAATAGAAGTTATCAGCCAACATCATGTAAGTCTTCTCCCTCCCAAAATGCCCCATCAATCCTCCTGCATGAGATTCCTGCAACAATAACAAACGCACAGAGGAATCCGGAACACATAGCTTATTCATGCGAAAGAGAAAGCCATCATGAATATGAAACTTATCCCACCCTTTCCCATCTTTGCAATTTGAATATGGAGCTGCAAATTCATGATCAGAAGCATATAAATCTTTCAAACTTTCCAACCCAGGTACCTTTACTTCCAACTGAGTCAAAAGCACATGTTTTCTAGACAAAGCATCAGCTACCACATTCTCTTTACCTTTCTTATATTTGACAATGTATGGAAAGGTCTCAATGAATTCTACCCACTTAGCATGTCTACGATTCAATTTCGCTTGGCCCTTTAAGTATTTCAAAGATTCATGATCAGAATGTATTATGAATTCCTTAGGCCAAAGATAATGTTGCCAAGTTTCCAACACACGCACAAGAGCATATAGTTCTTTATCATAAACAGGATAATTCAATTGGGCACCATGAAGTTTCTCACTGAAATATGCAACAGGTTTTCTTTCTTGCATCAAACACCACCAATACCTATTCCACTAGCATCACACTCAATCTCAAAAGTTTTGTGAAATCAGGTAAAGCAAGCAATGTGCTTCAGTCAAACATTTCTTCAATTCAGTAAAAGCTTTGTCTTGTTTTTCTCCCCACTCAAAAATCACTCCCTTTTTAGTTAATTCATTTAATGGGCAACAATGGTGCTGAAATCTTTCACAAATCGCCGATAGAAACTAGCAAGCCCATGGAAGCTACGAATTTGACTAACATTCACAGGAATTGGCCAATTTCTAATAGCTTCAATTTTAGATTCATCCACTTCAATGCCATGAGCTGAAACAACATAGCCTAGAAACATAACCTTACTAGTGCAAAAAGTACACTTCTCAAGATTGCATACAAGTATTCTTTCCTAAGCACTTCTAGCACTTGTTTGATGTGTTCAACATGATCATCCAAACAGCGGCTATATATCAGAATATCATCAAAGTAAACTACCACAAATTTACCAATGAAGTGTTTCAAAACATGGTTCATTAAGCGCATGAATGTACTAGGAGCATTGGACAATCCAAAAGGCATTACTAACCATTCATACAAGCCAAATTTCGTTTTAAAAGCAGTTTTCCATTCATCACCATGTTTCATTCTTATTTGATGGTAGCCACTACGCAAGTCAATCTTAGAAAAGATAGTAGAACCACTTAACTCATCAAGCATATCATCTAACCTAGGAATAGGATGACGATAGCGAACAGTGATGTTGTTAATAGCTCTACAGTCTATGCACATTCTCCAAGTTCCATCTTTCTTAGGAACAAGAATAACTGGAACGGCACAAGGACTAAGACTCTCGCGTACGTACCCTTTGTCCAAAAGTGCTTGCACTTGGTGCTGAATCTCCTTTGTTTCTTCTGGATTTGTGCGGTACGGCGGCCGGTTGGGAAGAGGGGCTCCCGGGACTAAGTCAATTTGATGCTCAATACCTCGAATAGGTGGTAGACCAGCGGGTACCTCCTCTGGAAACACGTCGTCATAAGTCTGTAAAACTTGAGAAACAGCACTAGGGAGAGATGTTAAATCATTAGTAGAAAGCAATGCATCCTTGTACAGCAATACAAGGTGCATCAAAGCGGGATCATCTTTCATCTCTTTTAGATCAGATTTGGTGGCTATCATGATGAAGTTTTTCTCTCCCTCACTCTTGCTTTTATTTCTCGGTTTTGGTTTGTGGCTCTCACTCACCTTTTGTGGAATCACACTCTTTGGTTCTCTCCCTTTCTCACTCTCAACTTGCACTTCAACCTTCTGCACATTATCATTTACAATTTGAGAAGGAGTCAACGGTAGCAGCACCACTTTTTTTTTGTTCCACCAAAACTTGTATTGATTAGTTCTTCCATCATGAATCACAGCACGATCATATTGCCATGGCCTTCCTAGCAGCAAGTGACATACGTCCATAGGCACCACATCACACTCCACCGTATCACGATAAGTGCCAATTTCAAATTCAACATCCACGGTGTATCCTACACTCAATGAACCTCTCTCATGCAGCCATTGGATCTGATATGGATGTGGGTGTTTCTTGTACTTTAACCCAAGTTTATTGCAAAGCTCCTTGCTAGCCAAATTATGACAACTCCCACCATCAATGATTACTTTGCAAAATTTACCATCTTTGCTAACTTGAGCTCTTGTATGGAATAAATTGCAGCGCTGTTTATGGGAAGGCTTTGGTTTACACTCAACACTGTCGGAGCACACACAAGTATAGGACCAACACCGGGTTCACAATACTCTATGTCTTGCTCCTCCTCATGTGCATCATCATATGTCCCTAACTCAGCTTGGTGATCATTCTCTTCTTCACTTGCAGAATCATATTCCCCATTCTCTAATATCAACATCGCCTTGTTATTTGGGCAATCCTTTTGCATATGACCACGACCAAGGCATTTGAAGCATTGTATACCGCTACTCTTCGCTGTAGAACCAATAGAAGAGGAACTACTAGCTGCTGGATTTGATGGCTTTCTTGCACTTGGAGTGGCTTCTTCCTTCTTGCTAAATGATGGGCGAAAACTTGAACCACCACTTGGAGCTGTTCGTTGGCTTATTTGTGATTTGGAACCATATCTTCCTCCGCTGGATGGTGTACGTGCAACAAAGGACGTTGATCTTGCAAACTTAGCATCCTCTTGCAATTGTCGTTCTGCCTTTGTAGCTTGATGCACCAACTCATAAAGATTGGTATAAGGCTGAAAATTAACAATTCTTTTGACTTGATGGTTCAAACCTGAGAGGAAGCGTGCCATGGTTTGCTCTTCTTGTTCTTGAACCTTGGCTCGAATCATGGCTAGCTCCATCTCCTTGTAGTACTCCTCCACAGAATGTGCTCCCTGCTTCATATTCTGCAATTTATCAAATAGATCACGCCTGTAATGACGAGGAACAAAACGAGCTCTCATTTCCCACTTCATCTCTTGCCATGTTGCAACAGGGTTTTCTCCATTCTCAGCTCTTTGAGTAATGACTTGTTCCCACCAATCCAAAGCATAACCTTCAAACTCAAGTGATGCCAACTGTATCTTTCTCTCATCCGTATAGTGATGCATACGGAATATTTTGTCAACCTTCAATTCCCAAGTGAGATACTCCTCGGGATCAGTCCCACCTGCAAACTTGGGCATGGAAAACTTGAGCTTGCCCAATCCATCATCTTCATTGCGTGGACGACGATAGTGGTCATTGTAATGCAAAGCAAAATCACCATCCTCTTCCATCGCATGTACAGCACCACCACGCCCACCACGACCTCCACCTAGACCCTGGCCACGCCCTCCATGGCCTCCACCTAGACCCTGGCCACGCCCTCCATGGCCTCCTCCTCGTCCTCCTAACTGTGCAGGAGGTATATGTGCAGCAGCTTCTCCTCCTTGAATACTTGTTTCTTCGCCACCATTACGAGCTTGTATGAGCCTAGTAAGGGCCCCAATGTCCTCCCGCAATTGGCGCACATTTTCTTCAGCTTGTATCTCCATATTTTGCATATCCCTTGCAATTTGATCAGCAAAAGCATCATGCTTCTCATGGAGTTGATTGAGCCCTTGGTGTAACTCACGTTGAAAGTGTTCGCGGAGTGCCCCAAATTGATATTGCTTGACGAATGCCTGAGTTTCATTTGTCCACCACTCTCATCTTGGTGTTCTCCTCCACCTGACATGGTTAGTTATGCAAGAAACAAAACAAAAAAAAAGCTGTGTGGAAAACACTCAATCTCACTATGTCCTCTCTCCAAGTAAAGTTCTTACCCTTCCGAAGTGAATTAAGGCCAATAAAAACTTACACCTGGTAGAAGTGACAACAGCACAATGATGATCAAGCGAATTTAAGAGTGTTCACTACTTGCACAACAACGGTTATATGGTGGAGCTTGGTATGAAAGTGTTTATCCTACACAATCTGAATTTTACGATATTGTAAGATCAAGTAATAATCCAAACTAGAAACTTTGTCCAAGTACTGATCCAATTGGTAGTGAAGGATATGAACGCACACGCAACGATAAATGGGACTTAATGCAAACAAAAGACTAAGCTAGAAAGAGGCAATCTGAAATTGAGATGAATAACTAGCTCGTTTTTGCACTAAGTACAAGGAGAGACGCTAGCCAATTGCAATATTTACGAATGTAAGGGCACAAGATTGCTCTATGAGACTAAGTGCACAAGCTGAAACATATGAACTAGGGGTTCCCATAGAGTTTTCTTTTTTTTTTTTTGGCCAACACTTTCTATTTTCACTTTTTTTATCAAATCACAGAAACTTTCAGGCCCTGTTTTTTTTTTTTTCAAGTTTGGCCGAACTAGTGTTGCCTCCCCTTTGCACAAATCCAGGAATTCAGCAACTATAAATAGTACTCAAGAACAGCCCTAACGGCAATGTGAAAGGCTAGTCTCAATTGATGAAAAGATATAAGTGAAGCTCAACTTTAGCAATTCTTTCTTTTCGGCCAGCTAGGGTTTGACACAAGTAATGATTTTTTTTTTTGAAGCCAAACTGCAGCTAGCTCTCGGTTTTGAAGGAAGTGGATTCTATCACCAACTCTACCACAACGAGAATTCAATTGGATCTCTTGAGAGTAATCTGGACAGTAAGGAATTTAGAATTTGATCAACAATTTTGGAGGAGTTATGTGGACACAAAGATCAAGCTACGCAAAGGAACACAAAGATCAGCACCTAAACAAAAATTCTAATGGACTAAAACCTAATTAAACTCACGCAAAATAACAGATTAATTTAAAGGTTTTGGATTTTTTTTTGTGGCAAATTTCGGTTTTAATGGACTATAGGAAAAAGAAGTAAAGACAATCTAAAAGTAAGGGTAAATAATCCTACCGAGTAAACCGCGCTCTGATACCAAGATGATACGGGGTCGCCCGATCTTCTCGACGTAGGATCTGGATACTCACGTGGATTTGATGAATCGTAGTGATCCCCCGTTGCCAATGCAAGAGTTAGCACTCTATAATTCGCCCAATCTCACGTGTTGAACTTCACGACCACCGATGAAGTTCTATCGTGCTCCCAATTCCCAGCGGAAAAGGTTGAACAATCTTAATTTCAATGAACTCCCAATTCCCTCAAGTTGGTTCAGCCAACAGAAAGAACAAGAGTATTATCAAAAATGGTTCCTCCTTTACAATGGGGTCTACCCCTCAATATATAGTCTCAGCCTAAGGCTATTCCACACTAAACTTTCCATGTGGTACTATTCACGCGCAACTACTGTAGCACGGTACTGTTTATGGGCCGTACTGTTCACGGCATGGTACTGTAGCGCAGAATTATTCATGGGCTGGATTGTTCATGCCGTGGGCTTGTGCTTCCTTGGATGATGGCCACATATCCTTGATCTCCATTCATTGCTGACTCTTCAAACCTAAGCACAAGTAAGACATTGTTTTTAGGTAGTATAAAATTCTCATTAAAATTAATGACATATTCATTAAGGAGCAGGTTCACCTGAGATTGTAGTTTCTTGGCTCGTGCTCTTGTTATTGGTCCTGTTATTGGAGTCTCATTACTAGCTTTGACATTACTAGCGATGTCCTCATCACGCTTACTAAAGGCCTACCACCCAATTTATTTAATGAGCATATTGCCGGCATGGGATTAGAAGGTAGCCTAAAGTATGATTCTGGAATAGGGGCATAAGAATCAATCAACACCCTATAAGAGTAAGTTGACCGCTGCGACACATTATCTTATTTCACTATACTACTTAGACTGGACTTGTTAGCCTTAAGATCAAGTGGGAAAATATTGGTTGATCTAATAGCCACTAAGCCGTTGTGAGGCGTGTGGGCTCGGCCCACCCAATCCCATTCCACGCATGCGCGCGACGATCGTAGCGTCGTTTTTCCCTCTAACGGAATTGCCCCGATCACCTCCAGCGCAAAAATAAAAAGGGGCTACGGCACGTGAATAGCGAGCCATCTACTCACGCTAAGCAAACCCTGAAACCCTAGCCGATCCTAAGCCGCTGGAAGGAGACCAAAGGTCGATCTCCTTCCCCATCGTCGGCCAGTGCAGGTGGCGGCCGGAGGGACTACGCTACCCACAAGCCGACCGACGTGCTACCACTCTACGGCTGACAAGTTCGAACACCACGGCAACAATGGGCTCTACATCAACCAGAATGATGGATGCATGTATGTGGTTAAAGTGGCTCTGATACCACAATATTAGATCTTATGCTTCATCTTAACCTTAACATATACATGATCACTTTAAAATTATGCGGAATTGAGGTGATGTTACTGGCCGGTTGATGTAGAGCCCATTGTTGCCGTGGTGTTCGAACTTGTCGGCCGTAGAGTGGTAGCACGTCGGTCGGCTTGTGGGTAGCGTAGTCCCTCCGGCCGCCACCTGCACTGGCCGACAATGGGGAAGGAGATCGACCTTCAATCTCCTTCCAGCGGGCTTAGGATTGGCTAGGTTTCGGGGTTTGCTCAGCGTGAGATAGATGGCTCGCTATTCACGTGCCATAGCCTCTTTTTATTTTTGCACTGGAGGAGATCGGGGCAATTCGTTAGAGGGAAAAACGACGCTACCGATTGTCGCGCGCGTGCGTGGAACTCGTTCCACGTTCGTTAGCAACATGTGGGATTGGGTGGGCTGAGCCCACATGCCTCACAATGGCTCGGTGGCCATTAGATCAACCAACACAGGAGCATTCTATTTCAGCGGAACGGCAATTGCCACCACCGCAGCGGCGGCCACTCGTCCTCGTCCTCGTCATTTGCAGCCACGTCCTGCTGCTTGCCACCTCTCACCGTCACCTGGCGGCCACCGCAGCGCCTCGTTGCCATCGCTCAACCACCCCCTAGGAGTCGCCTTACCCGCTGATTGTCGCCGAATCCGGCAGCCTTTCCCCTTCCCCACCGCACCGCTGCCTACCCCTCTCCCCACCTCAGCTCCTCCACTGCGCCGAGCTCGGGGGCAGGATCCGATGGCCCGGCTTGGGGGAACCGGATCGGGCCACCCAGGGGAGATGGAGTGGCGGCGACGCCGGGCCGATCACGGGATTACACGGTAAAGTAGAGACGCTAACTTTAATCTAACAAACCCAATCTGTTTGTGGCGGCTCTAAAGGTATTAATAGGATGGGAGGATGACCACAGAGGTGTTGGGGTCATTCTCCTAGGACGTGTCCCTAATGGACCCAACTTGATATATGGGCCTTCGGCCAAAAACAGTGATGCAGCACTTTAAGTAGAAGTCTTTCGCTGTGACTAGGGATAGGCAGGAGATGATCCCATTCGAACTTCTTTCCACTAATCGAATGGTTTCATTCTCTGGTGTGAACGTGAGTGTCCCGATCTTTCGATGAGAGGATAAGTCGATTGGATGGAGCGACGTTGGCGATCCAACTACAACCATCCAGGGATATTGCGCCTTAGCAATCGTTACACCAACTCCAAAGGCTGTTCGCAATCTCGACAGATGCACGATCAGCCCAACCACGAGGGTAATTGTTCCTGTAAGCAATCGAGAACTAGCAAGAACAAGATGAACAAGCAACTCAATTTGCGAATAAAAGATGAAGGTTTAACTCAAAGAGAATAAACGGTGGGGTTCCGAAGACGAGCAAACCGGCGATCTAACCGATCACGGGATTACATGGTAAAGTAGAGACGCTAACTTTAATCTAACAAAACCCAATCTGTTTGTGGCGGCTCTAAAGGTATTAATAGGATGGTAGGATGACCACAGAGGTGTTGGAGTCATTCTCCTAGGACGTGTCCCTAATGGACCCAACTTGATATATGGGCCTTCGGCCCAAAAACAGTGACGTAGCACTTTAAACAGAAAACCTCTCGTCACTAAAATGATGATTGCAGACGATTCCGAGCAGATATGAGTATGAATCTGGATCCGTTGGATAGTAAACTTGATAAGCTGTCCGTGAAGTACTAGAACTCCCAAATCGGAGTTCGTATGATGTCGTGGCAGCCGTCACAAGTTGGTGCTATCGTACAGTCCCAAATCCCTTTCCTTGGTGATCTCCTCCCTTTCCTTGTTGATCTCCTCCATGCTAGGTGTGGCCGTATCATTGGTGGTGATGTCCTCATCATCCCCCAACTTGCATTTGAGTCGTCCTCGACTCAAGCTCATCTACTTCGCCCAAATATGACTTCAAATGGTTAGGTAGGGAAGCTCCGGGAATCAGATCGATGTGATGCTCAATCCCACACATCGGTGGCAGCCCCGACAGTACCTCCTTTGGAACAACATCCTCATACTCCTGCAAAACGTTAGACACAGCAAGGGGCAAAGAACGCGGTATATTGTGAAGTGAAATCAAAGCATCTTTTGCATACTAAAGCATAGCAAGCAGATGTGGAAGCAATCAATTCATTAACATCAGAGCGGGTAGAAAGCAAGCATGTTCCTTTCAATGTTATCTCATTTTTCTTGGGGCAAATAAATTTGTTTTGTTTCTTATCATTTCTTCTCACTGTTAGCATGGTCCTGTAATTTAAGTGTTTGGGCAATATCATCTTGCACAATAGCCTCTAGAGACATAGGATGTAGCACAATTTTCTTATCATGGTGCAGAAAAAAAATACTGATTTGATCTACCATGATGCATTGAATCTTTATCAAATTGCCACGGTCTACCTAGTAGAATAGCACATGCTTGCATATGCACAACATCACATTCAACAACATCACGATATGATCCAATAAAAAATTAATTCGCACCAGTCTAGTTACCTTTGCCTTACCGCTGTTATTAAGCTATTGGATGTGATATGGATGTGGATGCGGTTTGGTACTAAGTGCAAGTTTCTCGACCATGTCACTGCTGGCCAAGTTGTTGCAGCTACCTCTATCAATAATCATGCGGCAAGAACGCTCTTTGATGACACACTTTGTTTGAAACAACATGTGCTGCTGATTCTGCTCCGCTTTGCCCATTTGTGCACTCAACACACGCTGCACAAGAAGACTCTCATAGCGCTCGGCATCTTCAGCACCAATATGTTCCACCTCTTCACTTCCTGTATCTTTAGCTGCAAGCACTGCAAGTGTATCCTCATCCAAATCACTAGCGGAAGAATACTCACCATTCTTCTTAATAATCAGAATGCGTTTGCTAGGGCAGTCCCTTCGTAAGTGTCCAAAACCCTTGCATTAATGGCATTGAACATCCCTTGTTCGTCCTATGGAAGCAACTGAAGAAGCACTCTGGGTAGGTGCTTGTATAGAACCTTTGGTTGCCTCTAAAACAGGTGGTGGTGCTGTGGTAGGTGGTGGCCGCGGTTTGCTGTTGGAGGGCAACGGTGTAGCTGTAGTGGGGCAGCAGCGCTCCCTGCAGAAAAGTTAGCTCTTGTGCGTGTACATCGTCCTTGCACTTCTCTTTCAGCTTTGCAAGCATAATGAAACAATCAAGTCATATTATTATACTCTTTATAGCTAAGAATATCATAAATTTCTCAATTTAAACCACCTAAAAACCTAGCCATAGCCGCCTCCTCATCCTCTACTAAACCACAACGCAACATGCCTATTTGCAATTCTTGATAATATTCTTCCACACATTTATTACCCTGTTTCAATTGTTGCAGCTTATTTAATAAATCACGTGCATAATATGAAGGTACAAATCTAGCACGCATAATCCATTTCAAACCATCCCAGTTATGTGGTATATCATTCATATGTGTACAACGGTACTCACTCCACCAAATAGAAGCATAATCACTAAACTCACTAGTAGCAGCCCTAACCCTCTTATTTTCTGGAATATTATGGCAAGCAAACTTTTGGTCTACTGCTAACTCCCACGAAAGATAAGCATCAGGGTCATATTTACCATCAAAAGGAGACATAGTGAATTTTATCTTATCAAATGATTCATCATTGCTATGTACCTCACGGCGTGGCCGGTGGGGAGCCATGCCGGTGTGGTTGAATCTAAGCCGTCGCTGGTCTGGATCTTCCTCAGAGTCAGCAGTATAGTCATGTTCGCCCACCTTACTGCCCATGACTCCATATCCGCCAACAGCAACATTGGGCACCACTGGAGGTGCCACCCAGGGTGTTTGGGCGATCTCATCAAGACGCCTCATGATATCAGCAAGGGCCGTGAGCTTGATGTTGGTCGCGATCTGTGTAGCCTCCACATGAGCTAGCCGCTCATTGGTGATACGCACATCTTCCTCAAGACCTTCTATGCGCACCCTCACTTGGGTAGCAAAATGTTGTATGATTCCCCTGGTTCGGGGTGAATGTGACGCCCCCTCGTTCTGTTCTTCAATCCCGGTCATGGTTAGGAAAAAGAAACGGAAAACAAGGACAAATATACACAAGAAAGTTCCTCGACACACTACTAGGATGTAGCTGCCCTCACTCTCAACCTGTTCAAACAAGCTCTTACCAATTCTTACCAAGCTAACAGGACGTGATGGCAACCGTCAGACTGGAGCAAACCCCTGGAGTTGGTGTATTGATGCCTTGGTTGTTGAAACCTTGTCAAGTGATAGTCGAACCGGTGGAGCTATAGGAGGGCTGAAAGTGAACAAAGGAATACTAGAACCACGTTAGTCAAAGCAAGTTGAATAATCGTTCAAAGTTGGCACTGTGCTGGTCCTAGGCTAGACCGTACTAGAGACGCGAGCCTAGAACACAAATGGGTACACCGCACAGAAATAAACTAGATGACGCTGCACAAGGAGTTCAGGGGCTCGAAAAAGGATGCCGTCTGCTCAGGGAGCCTTAATCACTTGTAAAAGATTCTTGTCAAATTTGAGCAGATTCTGAGAAATTTGATTTTTCCTTGGTTTACGGGCCCACTTTGAGGGCCTAAACGACGTTTTTTTAGGGTCAAAGCTGCCGCGCGTGTGCCTGGAGGTTCACGCGGATATGAAAACCCCAGATTTTCCACCCTATCTTCCCGTTCCCTTTCCAACGGGTCAAGAAACGTCTCAATCGGAGGTCGTATTCAAAAGTTACACTTTTTTCTTTTCTTTTTTTTTCTTCTTTTTTTACACACACCAACCGCTACGGTGACTAACACGTGACAGAACTCGAAACTCTAAACGACTAGATGCTAAGACCAGCAACTCGACACAACGATGCAACAGAAAACTCAACAAACTTAAACTAAGCAGAACTAGTAAAAGGCTCGAATTGTCTTGGACCTCGGTAGTCTAATCTACTATTTTTTTTGGCTTCTGGACTGTAGGTAATAAAACTTTACGAAACAAAAAAATCTCTCACCGAGCAACCTTGAGCTCTGATACCACCTGGTGTGAACGTGGGTGTCTCAATCTTTCGATGAGAGGATAAGTCGATTGGATAGAGCGACGTTGGCGATCTAACTACAACCGTCTAGAGACGTTGCGCCTTAGCAATCGTTACACCAACTCTGGAGGCTATTCTCAATCTCGACGGATGCACGATCAGCCTAACCACAAAGGTAATTGTTCCTATAAGCAATCGAGAACTAGCAAGAACAAGATGAACTAGCAACTCAATTTGCGAATAAAAGATGAAGGTTTAACTCAAAGAGAACAAACGGTGGGGTTCGAAAGACGAGCAAACCGGCGATCTAACCGATCACAGGATTACACGGCAAAGTAGCAACGCTAACTTTAATCTAACAAAACCCAATCTGTTTGTGGCGGCTCTAAAGGTATTAATAGGATGGGAGGATGACCACAAAGGTGTTGGGGTCGTTCTCTAACCCTAGGACGTGTCCCTAATGGACCCAACTTGATACATGGGCCGAAGGCCCAAAAACAGTGACGCAGCACTTTAAACAGAAAATCTCTCGTCACTAAAATAATGATTGCAGACGATTCTGAGTAGATATGAGCATGAATCTAGATCTGTTGGAAAGTAGACTTGATAAGCTTTCCGTGAAGTACTAGAACTCCCAAATCAGAGTTCGTATGAAGTCGTGGCGGCCGTCACAAGTTGGTGCTGTCTTACAGTCCGAATCCAGCCTGCACGAATCCGTTTCCTTGGTGATCTCCTCCCTTTCCTTGTTGATCTCCTCCATGCGTAGGTGTGGCTGTATCATTTGTGGTGATGTCCTCGTCATTCTCCCATTGAGAGGTTATGATATCCTATTCTTCTCCTCTCGATCCTACCTTGGGTTATGTGTGTAATTGGGATGGTCAGTGAACTTCTATTGATTTCAAAGGAGGATAGAGATCCATTGGGGAAGGCTCGAAAGGTTATTCGATTCAAGGTTGACCCTCGACGCGCCACAGCCACTATTTTGACCCCTTTTATGCAATTATGAACGAAACTTTCTCGATTCCAATGCAACTTATCCTTTTGGAGTTGACGTAACAAACTACGCGAGCCCCCCGATGAAGCCAACAGAAATACTATCCGAATACTAAAAAGAAAAGGCAATTTCATTATGGTGGTATACCAGCCGCCAGTTCTGGAACTTCCAGTTCCAATCGGAGCATATAGATCCGTAAATGGATTTGTATGTATAGCCACTTCAGTCGTGCTCGTTGTTTCTCGAATGGAAAAAAAGTATCTTCTTTTTGGGAACATGCTAAACTTGAAATTCTTATGTTCATGATTCTTCATCCACCGATGCAGAAAATCTTCCAGTTTTCCATTCTCATATGAGGCAGGAAAGTTTATGGGCAATAGGTCGGCACGAAGTGATTCATCATGTTCAAACATGAACCTTCCGCTCGTTGGGGATGGTTTATAAATCATCAAATTCCCAAAAATGGAATGAGAAGTGGGTCCATGTAAATGATCGAGACGTCGCAAACAACAATGTTCAACGTTCCTTCGTTGAGTGAACTGTATCTTATTCGTATTAGTTGACCTAAGCTGCACCATTATTGCAGGGGTGGGGCTCAGCCTCTGAACCGTACGTGGGACGAGTTTCTACCTCATACAGCTCGGGCCGAAGACCGGGGAAGTTGAGGAGAGATGGGGAGACCCAACTGCTGCCGGTCGGGACGGATAGGAAAGGGGCAGGGATAAGCTTGTGAAGAAGCAAGGTTATTGCCCCACCCCCAAAAAACAAACCAACCCAGCAAGAAAACGTATGCGCTTTAGCAACAAAGCGCTCATCCCTTGCTTGTTGCTTCCCGTTCTTTCTATTCCATCCCAGTCCATTCCGGGATAGGTGGCTAATATAATATGTGCGGTAGTCGTCGTCTGACCAATCAGCTCGAATAGTAGACCGCTTGTGCCTGCCCATTCTGTCTCGCCCTAAATGGAATGGCTCTCTTATCTTAGTTACGCTGTGCCCCGACCCGAGTCCCCACGTCCGCTTTTATCTGCCCGCAACCCAACCAACACAACATTAGGGCCGTCCCCCCTATTCTATGCTGACCTGGGCTGGGGCTCGCTTTTTGGAAAGCCCGTTCCCACCGCGCTCATGGCCCGGCTGTCCTGCCAGTGGTAGTGGGAATTCTCCCGTTCCCTGGTCAAAAAGGGGTTGGTTGGATGCGGGATCTACTCCACGAGGAGCGGTACGGACGTAGATGATATCATCACGACCTCTCTTTGCTTACTGCTAGGGATGCTTAACGCCACTTCGCCAATGATGAGGACATCACTGGCATAGATATGACCATGTTAACCACTTCTAAACCAAAGGTGCAACCACTCTATATGGGGCTTATCATTGATGCATTTGATGAATTGGTGCTGCATCATAAAGTGTGTTTATTTTTATTTTCAGAATTACTTACATGGATCAAGAGAAGGTTTGATTGCATATGGAAAGCATGGAAGGTTAATGAAGTTGATTGGGGACCAAATCTAAGTATTCCTAAAGTCCTCCACCAGGCCACCACGTCACTTTTGGCCCAAGGAAAGGAGTCCAAATTCAACACGTTTTGGAAGTTGGATTCGGACTGCAGGACAGTACCAACTTGCCACGACTTCATATGGACTCCGATTGGGGCGTTCTTGGACTTCATGGAAAGCTTATCAAGTCTACTTTCAAACGGATCCAACCTCATGATGAAATTCCATAGGAGCTGAGCAGAATTGACAAAGAGGCGTTCGGCCTTCCAGTCTTGGGCTGAAACCCTTGTATCTCGTGCAGCCCACTAGGGGCCCATTCTAGCTTAGGGTTTACACCCTCCCACGCCTCCTTGCTGTTGCCCATGTATAAATACATGTAGCAGCCGCCGGGATGAACTTGGGTTTTGTTTAGTTGTAAGTTTAGCCATTGCTACTTCCTTGTAGACGCGTGTGTCGACTAGACCATCCGTTCTACTTGTATCCAGAACCCCAATTCGTGTGTTATCAGATTCATCCTTTGGGCAAGGTCTGTGCGCTGTTTGCTTGTCCACTTGTTCTTGCTTGTTCTTCGATTTGCTTGCAGGTTCAAGGTTTTCTTGGCACGGCAAGAACAGCAACAATTCGGAGCCGGTGTAACTGTCGCATAGGCGCAGCACCCCTGTGGTCGTTGTAGTCGGGCAGCACAACGTCGGATCCTCCAAATCGAGTTATCCCCACTCACCAAAAGATCTGGACCCATCCAGTCTCTATCATGTGGTATCAGAGCTCAAGGTTCTTTGGTGAGTGATTTACCCGTTCTTTAATTTATCTACAGTCCAAAAAACCAAAAAAAAACATTGGCTAGATCTGAAATCCAAAACAAGCTTTGAGCCTTGCTGTTCTACCTAGTTCTTGGCTTGTTGAATTTGTGGTTGCAATCGTGGTGTCAAGTGCTGGTTCTTAGGATCTAATCTATTAGAGTTTTGAGTTCTTGTCACGTTTTTGTCACCATTAGATTCGCTGCCACTTCCCCCCCTTTCACGCCGCTGCAATTTCCAACTAATTTCGCCATCTCAACTTCCAGATCTGCATGGGAATAAATCTGCTCTATTTCTTGCATCCGATCTCTAATTCAAGTGTTTAGATACATTCTGGAAAGCTTACTTTGTGCTCTTTCAGGAAAATTAACCTTGCCACCAAATTCATTCTGAGCGCTTTGCAATCGCTCTAGAGATTTCCGCATATCTGCTGTGTAATCTGTTCATCAAAAAGCAAGGAGAGCTGTGTGAAGTAATCATTTTGTTTGATTGTGCCAATCATAACTTTTGAGGCCCTTGAAAAAGAATAGAAAAAGAAAGAAGAAGAAAAAAAGGACAAAAAAAAACAAAGGAAGAAATAAGAAAAAAAAAGAAGAGTTCTAGTTGCTGCTGCATTGCTCTCCTTGTATGCCTTGTTGTGCCGCTGTTGGGTGACTACGTTTGTGTCTAGGCTCACGTCTCTAAATTGGTTTAGCCTAGGACCAGCACGGTACCATTATTGAACGCTTATTCAACTCGCTTTGGCTAACGTGGTTCTAGCTATTCCTTGATTTATATTGCAGCCACCTATAGCTCCACAAATTATCTACTACGTCACAGGTTTGTGCTTGTTGCCACCATTTGTTGCTATTCTTGCCGGCTGCGAACACCCCTTGCAAGTGTGGTAAGAACATGTAAGAACTCGTTGGCTCAAGTTTGAGTGAAGATATAGTGTGCCACCACCTATTTGCTTTAGTTGGTAGGCATTTTCTTGTGAATTTGTGCTGCTGTCCACTAACCATGACAGGTTTGGAGAGACACATGGGAGCTGGTAGCTTGCATCATGGATGTTCACGACCTCGACATCATATGGGAGCACATCCACTAGAGGTACATGATGACATTCTAACTGAGATCAGTGGTGCTCTACCATCTTTTGAGGGAAATTTTGACCCTCATGCATACATTGATTGGGAGCTTAAGGTAGATGCAGAATTTGATAAGTATGACATGTCTGAAGATCAAATGGTTTTTGCTGCCTCTAATGCTTTAACAAAAGGTGCTTGGTACGAATGGAAACATATTTGTAGGCACAATAAAGTTCCACAAACTTGGAATGATTTCAAAATGCTTTTTCGAGATGCATATATTCCTGCATATTATGTAAATCATTTGCTTAACAAACTTGAGAAACTAAAACAGGGTAGTAGGACTGTGAAACAATACTACCATGATTTTAAGATTTGTATCATGTTTGGTGGGTTAAATGAATGCATGGAAGATGTTATGAGTAGGTTCATGAGAGGGCTCAATTCTGAAATTCAAACCTTGCTTGTTAACGAAACATATAGACATATCTCCCACTTATTTTGTCTTGCTCTCATTGCTGAAAAGGAGATTCTAGTATATGTGAATACTTGCAAGAATGATGTGACCCATAATGTACAAAATTTGTCCACTCTACATGCTAGTCAAGAGCAACCAATAGTGGAATCTGTTGCTGATTTACCTTTGTCACAAGATGAATTACTTGCTGTTCCTTGTGATAAAGACAACTTGTGTGATGATGCTTCTTTTAATCCTATGCCACAAATAGTGAACAAGTGTGATACTTTTTCTTGTGAACCATATAAATATGCTAAAGATATGCTTTTGTTCCAATTGCTTGTGCACAAGATGAACTGAAATTGTTGTCCTCGTTAAATACTTTAGGTTATATTGAATTTGATATTCTCTGTAATCTAAATTGTTTGGAGGAGAGACTTTTTGCATATTCTGAATTGACATGCTTGTCTAATCATACATATCACTTCATTGGCAAGTATAATTGTAAAGGAGAATATATGGTACACCGAATTTATATTTGTTCAAAACTGAAATCTCCATTGGTTGTGAAACAATATGATCAAGTAGAGAATTGCATTAACGCTAATCCTATAATGTCAAGTTTCTCTAGTTTTGTTTTAAAGAAACAGGTTCAATTCCAAGAAGGAGAAAATTTTTTGTTACTACCCACGACATATCCTACAGCAAAGGACAAACCGAGGACGGTTTGCTATAAAGAAAGGGAGAATGATGAGGACATCACTGGCATAGATATGACCATGTTAACCACTTCTAAACCAAAGGTGCAACCACTCTATATGGGGCTTATCATTGATGCATTTGATGAATTGGTGCTGCATCATAAAGTGTTTTTATTTTTATTTTCAGAATTACTTACATGGATCAAGAGAAGGTTTGATTGCATATGGAAAGCATGGAAGGTTAATGAAGTTGATTGGGGACCAAATCTAAGTATTCCTAAAGTCCTCCACCAGGCCACCACGTCACTTTTGGCCCAAGGAAAGAAGGAGTCCAAATTCAACACGTTTTGGAAGTTGGATTCGGACTGCAGGATAGTACCAACTTGCCACGGCTGCCACGACTTCATATGGACTCCGATTGGGGCGTTCTTGGACTTCATGGAAAGCTTATCAAGTCTACTTTCAAACGGATCCAACCTCATGACGAAATTCCACAGGAGCTGAGCAGAATTGACAAAGAGACGTTCGGCCTTCCAGTCTTGGGCTGAAACCCTTGTATCTCGTGCAGCCCACTAGGGGCCCATTCTAGCTTAGGGTTTACACCCTCCCACGCCTCCTTGCTATTGCCCATGTATAAATACATGTAGCAGCCGCCGGGATGAACTTGGGTTTGTTTAGTTGTAAGTTTAGCCATTGCTACTTCCTTGTAGACGCGTGTGTCGACTAGACCATCCGTTCTACTTGTATCCAGAACCCCAATTCGTGTGTTATCAGATTCATCCTTTGGGCAAGGTCTGTGCGCTGTTTGCTTGTCCACTTGTTCTTGCTTGTTCTTCGATTTGCTTGCAGGTTCAAGGTTGTTCTTGGCACGGCAAGAACAGCAACAATTCGGAGCCGGTGTAACTATCGCATAGGCGCAGCACCCCTGTGGTCGTTGTAGTCGGGCAGCACAACGTCGGATCCTCCAAATCGAGTTATCCCCACTCACCAAAAGATCAGGACCCATCCAGTCTCTATCAGCCAACTGGCATTACCTGCGCTTTCATGTCTCTTAGTGTGGTCAGCACTGGGTGTTTCCGAGCAGCGAGGCTTACACCCATTCGAATTAATTCATCCAAAGTTCCTTACCCTTATGCACGAATTTTGGAATAAGCCATCTTCCTATCAAGGTTAAGGAGTCAACTAAGCATCTCAGCGGCGGAATTGAATACCTGGATTGAATCAAAGTTCACGCTGCCCGCCCTGAACAAATAGAATAGGAGGCATGGACGGGCATGGGTCATATGCCCTGAACATCCAGCATGGTAGCATCCATTCATCCACGCTCCATGTTCCTGAACGTCCAGCATGCCGCTCCATCCATTACAGTCTTGCAGGGAAGGTGGCCAGAGAATTGCATCTACGCTTCTTGGCCTTATAGTTGCAGACTACCAGAAAGAAATCATGCCAAGATGTAACAAAAAGATTCAGAGATCTTGCCGCATCATTTGCGCAGTACACAATATATGCTCTTGCTAGTTGCTACAGACATGGCCTCATGGGCCTCCAACGATCTGAATATCTTCCACTGTTTTGAGAATTCCCATGATCCTGCCTGCATGTACATATAGTACTTTGACCCAACCACCTCTAGCTTCTATCCTCACCTCTTCCAGTCACCAAGTTGCAAAAAAATTCAGATAAAGAATGTTCATCTCAATCAGTTTGCACCAGAAAAGAAAAGGAGCTTCAGAGATCTTGCTGTAGTAGTACATAACTACAATTTGAGCAGAAAGCCCATATCTATTATCTATTTTTTAGAATTGAAATAGTCTATTTTTTGCTATTTTGTACTGTATAATTCCTTGGTTTATGGGATCATTTTCCCGAGGGTTTCCAATCAATGGGGGCGTAGTATAGGTAGTTAGAGAGTATTGGCTCCCCTAGTTTGAATTCTTTTTACCCATTCTTTGAGAGTGATAGGTTTGATTTTTCCGTACCGTAATAGAAGAGCTAAGAAGAAAGACCTCATTATGTAAAAACACGACCATTCAAGCTAAAGATCAGAGGATCCGTAATATGACTCTCATAGACTTGCCAGGAAATAGACAATTTTGAACCGGCTTTTGCGCTAGGCTCAAACTTGAGTTATGAAGCCCCAGGCAAGCTCTTTGCCTATCGACTACACTTGCCGTATTGCTTAACGGCGTACTCTTTCCGCCTACAGACAAGTTCTATATTAGCTTCCTTATTTGATTGGTCTTGTTCTCGGAACTTGTGCCTGAGGCTAACCTTCTCACTCCGATACTCACCGGGCAATAGATAGTCACCTGAGCCAAGAAAGTGGATGAAATTGAGAATAGAATGAGAATGGGCTTTCAGCTTTCATAGATCTTTCCTCTCAAAACAAAAAACAGAGGTGTTACCTAATCCACTATGTCCTTTGTTTAATACCGCGGTAACCTGGAATTTCAAACCTTTTTTCTACCCTCGCCACTTCTTTCGCTGACCCTATCCACCTCCTTTGCGGAATACCAGATCAAGAGATGAATTAGCGGATCACAGGGCTAAGTCGAAGCATGCCAGAGCCTTCTTTAGTAGTGAGACATACTGACTAGCTCCTAACAAGGGCTTCAAGATCACAGTAATGCCTGCCAAAACTTTCCTTGGGTACGAATGTCATGTTCAAAGCAGGTTTCTCTAGACACCTTGGAAAATATCACTGACGAGCTCAATCTCAAAGTGTGAATGAAATTATCAATTTCATCCTCTTTATGAGCCTGAGATCATATGGGTCAACAATTCTCATTTCTTAGTTATAGAAAGCCCTTCTCAAGGAAGTGAGCCACTCAATCTGAGCCAGTGGATTATCATTCAGTTGTGCCGGTGCGCAAAGCAAGCACGCTTAGACAACGATGTCCAATCTTTGGTATGCCTATTAAGGGCTGACTCCGCTAGGCAAGAGGACTACTACTAGGATTATTCTATTACTAATTGATGACCTGGGGGGCTACTCTTCTTTATCTAGTTCAGCTACAGTGAGCTCTTCGCTTGATAGAAGAGCGAGACATAGCGGAGGAAATGGTGCTTTGTCGATCCTAACTCCTTGCTTCGGAATGCGATTACCTACTTTCTGCCTCACCTGTCGATTAAAGAATTCAACCAACTAGTTGGAGATGGCAGCTTCGAGCCCTACTTTTTATATCCAGTCGTGTGCCTACCTTCTTGGATATGTTTATTTCGATGAGACCACTCTGATCGGGATCTGACTCCACTAATGTAACCGTTTTCGTACCATGTTTTTCACCTAGGGCCTACGCTTTTTGAGTGTAGCCTATCTTCGTGCTGGAATGGTTTTTTTCCTCCTTGAGGTCGGACTGTTGCACCTGTCAACTCTGGCATTCCCAAGGCATCGCATATCCGGAAGGGAGCAAATACGATCAACTGTTATGGATTGACTTCTCCTGTTGCTTGATTCAAAACCTGTAACTCTTTTAGCATCTCAACATTGGCATGTGAACTCTTGAAAAGAAGAAACAAATTCTCAGGCATCTCCTTGCTTGCTTTTTCATTGACTGATTCTAGTAGCTAGCCTATTGAATAGAATAATAAAGATTAAGCGAAGTGAGCCTCAGTCCTTGCCGGAATACCTAACACAAGTCAAGTTAAGTGGACATTCCTGGAATTGGCATCTAAATCCGTCTAGCTGGGCACAAATCAAAACCTGGTGGCAGCTTCATTATCATGGAGCAACTCATCAGAAAAGGCTTTTCCCCCTCTAGTTGTTGTAGCTGGAAAGAAAGTATCAAGTTTGAAGGGAACATGCCTAGACTAGAACTTCTACTTATGTATGAAGGTGGATCTCCCAGTCGGTGGACTCCATTCTTTTGATTCCCCTTCTCTAACCTCTTTCAAGATAAAGCAAAAAGCTATTAGGAGGCTTGGGTCAAAGAGCTACTTCTTGACAAAAGAGCTACTTCAACAACTACTTATTCGGTCTGCTTTCGGTTTCAAGAAGAACTTCTTTAGTTAGAACATTTGGGGCACGCACAAAGATCACATGAACTCAATGGTGTGCATAGAGTAACTAAAAGAAGCACTAAAAGAAGGCAAGAGCATGCCTCACTCACTGAGCACAATGCCCTACCTACCATCTAGATTCTCAACGAATTGGATGCTCACCACATATTTAGTGTATGGGTGTATTGATGTGGACGAGGTGCCCGATCTTTCGATGAGACTGATAGCTATGATTTGTGGGTGGAGATGACCCTGGCAATCCGACTACAAACGCACGACGTCGCTTGCGCCTTATGTTGAAGCAACTCCGAGATGTTATTGACCCCGCTGGCGGCGAGATCAACCTAAACACGAAGTTCAATTCCCGCAAGCAATCGAAGAACTAGCAAGAATAGGACGTAGGCAATCTGATATTGAAATATGAATGAAGCATAAATTATATTGCGAACACAACGTTGGGATCCCGAAGCTGTCTTGACAGGTGATCGTCTGACACAACTGAAGAACAAAAGTTTGCGCAATGGCTAAACCTAAACTCAATGAAATTCAAGTCGTAACAGGGGAGGCGGCGGCTCTTAAATAGGGAGACGACCAAGGAGGGACGTCCCACACGCACACCTAGGGTTACAAGGCCCATGGGCCCAAGTGGGATGGCGCAGCACCCGTTTGACTCGGACTCAGGAACTGACGTGGATTGTTTTGATGATTGCGGCCGGCTCGGATGGAATTTGAAGATGAGGTGTAGACTTCATAAGCTTTCCATGAAGTACAAGAACGTCCCAAACGGAGTCCGTATGAGGAAGTTATGACCATTTGAACTTGGTACCATCGCAGCAGTCCGAATCTGATTCCAGAACGAGTCCATCTCAAATTCTTGCTTGACTTGGTCCCTTTCCTTCATCCTTTCCCAGATTCCTAATCACAATTAAATCATTTGCATCAGATAGCGAACTATTCTCAATAATATATGAACCTAGGAATGAATTCACCTGGTAATTAAGTTGACGAGCACGAGCTCGAGTAAGTGGTCCTTGTGGTGAATGAGTTGTATCCATGGAAGGGATGTCCTCATCAGATATGAGCTTGAAACCTACTTCACTCCCACCCACCTCTGATTGCATTAGCCTGCTGATTGATCTCGACAAGGAATGTGGTTCGGCAAAGGAAAATTTCAATATTCTTTCTTTGGATTTACTTTTTATGAAAGCGATGCATGTCTGATTTCATCTAATTTTCATTCTCCCTTCCTTTTTTGTACTTATTATTCCAAGCCAAAAGGCTATGTTCTGTCCCGCTCGCAAGGCTCATAACCTAACTTCTCTACTTACTTAAAAAAGAGCACTTCAACAACCCTTGCCCAAAGAGAAACTCCCTTGAAAGGCCAAAACAACAGCAGAGTAGCAGGTCAAAAAGAGAGAGAGAACTGAAACTGAAGAGTACAAAACAAGACAACTATTGAGAAGAGTGGCTGCCCAAGCATTTTTGGATGCCCTTTTGCACTGATGGTGATTTTATATATCATAAGTATATATGTATATATATAAATGTTTCATTCATTTCTATTATTTTTTATTGAACACGATTTGTATTGCAACTGAAGGACTGGAACTAACGAGCATACTTTTCCAGCGAGAGTCCTTGTTGGTAACCACATGGTCCCTAGGTACCATAATTGGACCTGACTTATTTAGAGCAGTCGAGGAGGAGTTTGTTCAAGTTGGTTGAATCGATGGAGTGTCGCAGTTTATTCATGGCAGCCTCATGCCTTACTATGATGAGGGTGGATTTTCATTGGTCAGTCTTCTTTTGCAAAGTCGGCTTATCTGAACTCTTCTTGTTCCATCCTAGATGAATATGCTTGTCACTGTCTCCTTGAATAATCGTATCAATCTCTTGTGCAAGATTGCTTCCGGCCTACTGTTTCTCCAAGCAAATTCAAGGGCAAGGGTATATCATTGTATTCTAAATGGAAATGTAATATTTCTATTAGTCTGGCCTGTACAATGTTAATTGTATTACATGCATGGCTCCATCCATGGCAGGCGTCGGAGATCGCCTAGGCCAGTCCTAGTATGCATTGAAGTACAGGCTAGGTACTGGCTTTTCTGAAAAAGAAACTAGGAATCGAGCCTTGGTTATTTGTTTATGCAGCGATGGCTTTGATCTCAATTGCTATTTTCAGACACCACCTAAAGGCTTCCTTCTGGCTTTTTGATTTGAGTGTCAGGGGTGTTTCCTTCAAAGAAGCAGCTCTTCTATTAAATAAAGTAAATAAGGAAACCCCCTTTCAAAAATTGAGTTTCCACAGCTGTTTCATTCCCATATCCAAACTTACCATCTCCACTACAACATCGCTATCAGTGGTGCTTTTGAAAACATGATCGAGGAAAGGAAAGCGAAGCGCTGGCTGATTTCTACTCTTCAAAGGGATTCTTTGCTATCAAGCTAGAAAAGAGAGTCAACATTCATAAACACTTCTTTGGTCTCTAAGGTCAGTAAGATTTGAATATATAGCTAACACATGCTTTTTTCCGATCATTCGGAAAGGTAATTGGAGCTTTTTGATTGACGATGGGAACCTTCTAAATAATATGCGTCATGTTAAACTAAGAACATGTCAAAGATTGTGCTTTTAAGCAATGTCTCTCTCCTTGATAACATCCACTATAACTATAGCAAGGCGCGCTGCTAAAGATAAGTCTAGTAGAAGAAATAGGACGAGGACTTGGTTTAAGTTTTATCCCCCGTTCGAAAGAGTAGGTAAGGACCGCAGCACTCAAGATCTTCTAGGCCATAGCCTCATTACCTGGATCAAGGGCTCAAACAAATAGGAGTTTTTATTTCTAAAGAAAAGTTGCCTATTAATAAGCAGTCTTCCCTCTTTCATAAGGCTCTAACTTGCGTAAGGAATCAGGAGCTACAGTTGTTTCCCACCCCTTTTTTATTTTTCAGAACACAAGTTCACTGCATCGCGCCTCGTGCACCTTCAATTTCACCATTGGAGCAAACAAGCAACGGATTGAGCGCACTAGCGCAAAAGCTAGAGCACGCGCATCTGTTTTCTTGCTCCTGGACTTCCCGAAATTAATGGAGCTGTGTATTTAGATAGAGATCCGCCTACTTCTCATGCTTCTAAAGAGCGAGGAAATAGTTCGATTTAGCTTTTAGGGTTGTTTTCACCTTGTTCCGTTTAGAAAGAAGAGTAAAGGCCAAGCCAATCTACCACCAAATATACTAAGTAGCCCCTAGCGGTAGGTGGGTCGTTTCCTGCGTCTTATCATGGCAAGGACACTTTTAACGGGCGTTGGGCTCCATCAAATAGAAATCCTTCTCTTCCTAAATTCTAAACCAAAGTGGTGAACTGGTTGGCACTCTGCACTCTTCTACTTTAGTTTCTACCCCTGTCCTGTGGTATAGGCAAATGCACTTGACTAGTTATGCGGTCCACCCTAGATTATCAAGTTCCTCTTGGAGGACAGGTACCAGAGCACTATCTCGGAAGGAGCCAGATACCTAGACTTTGTTTCCAATACTGACTTCGATAACAAAACAACCAATCATCACCTAGCGAGAAAAATGGCTGCACGGGTTTCCCGTGCCTCCTATCTAGTTAGTACTTTTGAGTTAAGACGTCATCTCGATAATAGGAAAAGTCATACTTCAATTCGATAATGGGAAAAGTCATGTATAGCGCTACCGAATGTTCTCATTGGTTACTTGCTCGAGGCTAAGGGAGCCGGTGCACATCCCACCTAAAAAGCAAATAGTATCATCAAACAAATAAGACCTAAGCAAGGAAATCATCACAACAAATAAGAATTCACCGGATCAAAGTCAAGACTCTCCTCTAGCTGGAGAAAGAAGGCTGGTTCTCGGTAGTCGAGGAGAGGTGGATCTTTCTTAGAACGGAATGTTAAGACACGACCTAACATGTTTCTAGGCAGGTAACGTATAGTCACTGAAAGTTGAAGTTCCGGTGGGTCTCATCAATCGATACCTTCCTTATTGTGCCTGCCCCTAATGGAGCTCTTCTTATCTATTTCTATACCGAGAATAGCTTTATTGACGGGCTGAACGATTCCCCTCACTTGGCTAACTCAATAATCATATGTCTGAGAGTCTAGTCGAACTAAGCGGTTGGAGACGGGGCATTTTCATTTCAACGTAGCAGTAGGAAAGTGATTTCGGGGGTTAGTACACATGGGCAGTTGGGACAGTTACAGGTAGTAAGTTCGGTTTATTCTTATGGGCAAGTGTCCTAGAATCTCTCTTTCCTTCTCTAAAGTATAGCTTTACGAAACTCGAATATGAGTAAATATAGAAATAGAATAATAAGAATATCATAGAGCCGTTATTAGTAAGGATAGGTTTGGTGAGTAGTAGTTCTTGGCATTAGTAAGCTAGCTTTCACTAGACTATCTATGACAGGAAATTCAGTAAATGCACAATATCTTTTCAATGAAGTGAATGAAGAAAGATTCATAGGAAAGAACAATAGAAAGAGTACTATTCTTTAGTTACTCTTTTTTCTTGTCTTAGAATATAGAATGTGTTAATGGAATCTTTTCCTTCTTTTTTTTAATTCACTTAAGACCATTCCAAGGCTCCTTTTCGCCATGCATAAACTAAACCAACAACTAGGATAAGCACAAAAATGAAAGCTTCGATAAAAACGGATACACCCAATACATCGAAACTCATTGCCCAAGGGTAGAGAATGACCGTTCCCACATCAGAAACAACAAAAACTAGCGCAAATATGTAATAGCGTATTCGGAATTGTAACCAAGCCCCCCATGGGTTCTATACCCGATTCATAACAAAAAAAGCTTTTCTGGTCCTTCCTTCATTAACCGGGGCTAAAAGTCCTGAAATCCAAAATACCAAAATAGGAACTTGCAAAATAGAGAAAATCGTTGCAGTCATTATAGGAAAGTCTAGGAACTTAGAGCATATCCTATTTGAAGGAGGCAAATCAGGTAAGGGAGTTTATACTCACTTCTATTGATTTGATCAAAATTATTTTTTCTTCCCTATGATTTTCTATGAATGAGCCTATGGTAATGCTTTTATCTCTATTCTATGTCGGAATAGGCCGTCGAGTCTACTAATAAGGAAAAGCAAACTATACTAAAGGAAACATAAGATATCCATCCACAAATGGAAAAAAAAAGACGTATATATTAGGGCTATATGGATTTGAACCGTAGACCTTCTCGGTAAAACAGATCAAACGGATTATTATCGACATGATTCGAACTGTTTCAAAGACCCAACATGCATTTTTTTGCATTGGGCTCTTTTATCAACTGATAGAAAGATCAGTTAGTCCACCATAGTTTTTCTTTACAGAAAGATAATGAGATCCCTGCGCTCTGATTGATTATTTGTATTATGATCTATCTAGGATGATATGGGGAGCGCCCGACCTTCTCGACGTAGAATCTGGAAACACCGTGCAACCTCACGAATTGGATGAACAACACGCTACCCGTGCAACGCACCTTTCATCTCGAATTCCCACAACCACACGCTTTGATAGATTGATCCACTGGACCACGCAAGAGTGGACCTATTGAACCCTTGATTCCCCGGAAGGAAAAGCAAGAACAATATTTGGCAGAACTCCCAATTCCCCTCTCTAGATTGGCGACGGTGGCACAAACCCTAGGAGAAGAACAAGAGCAATGTTTGTATCTGAATAAATGTGGTCTGACCTGGTTTGGTCGAAGTACATGGACATATATATACATCCCTAACACTTGGAAACAAACTAGGACTCAATATGATGACTTCAGATTACATGCGGCTGATTGTTTCGGTCATTGTGGAGTAAGCACAGCGAATCTGGTGGCCCCTGAGTACAATCTGGATCGGGCTCGATGTCAGCTTTCCAACAAGTACTCAAACGTCCAAATTGGAGTCCGTATTGAGGGCGTTTGGGCCTAATTAATTTGGACTGCTCTAACAGCCAATCCGAGTCCGAGTTGGGCCAAATCCGAATTTGCTTCTATTTCCTTGTGAGGGAAGGGTTGAATTCCTGTAGGCCTTTCAGGTAAAGTCCTCCTCCACTTGTAATAGGAACCCATCTTCCCCATTAAGCAATTGGACCAATACAAATAGATCTTGCTCAACTCCCGGAAATAGTCAGGCCTGCTGTCAATGTTGATGCAGACTTCACCATGCTTTCCATGCATCGATCTAGACGCCGCCACTAAACATAGCGTTGGGCCAGCAAGCTCCTCCTCTCGTCTTCCAATCTCCAATGATGCAACTCCCTCAAACCTAAGCACAAGCAAGGTACAACTATAGGTAACAAACTATTCTTACTGATATCATAATTAAAAGTACTTAGGAACAGATTCACCTTGTTTTGAATTTCCCATGTACGTGCTCATGTGATAGGTCCTCTATATGCATTGGCGACACTTGGATCTGGAGCAGCAGCAGTAGATGAAGAATGTGAGGAGTTAGGCTGATCCTCATCATAGGAGCAATACCAAAGTGTTTCAAAGGAGGATTACCTTGACTTAGGTCTGCCTCCGGCCTAAATTAAATCAACCTAAGTGAAATAGAGTCTCTATCGTTCCGCTACAAGAGTTGACTATGAGACTTCATACACCTTCAAGTTCATAGAATGAAAAGAATTTTTTTGGAGGCCCTTATCCTCATTACGCCTAGCATTTAGTGGGCTGGATATTTACCATATCAACTAGCAAATCAATAAAGGTTCTATTTGATTAGGCATCTGGGTTGGTACCTGAATCGGATTGAACCAACTATTTGTCAGGCGACTGTTCTCCTATTTTCTCGAATCCATTGGGTTGTCTTCAATTAGATGGGGAATCCAATTAACAGCCTCGACTCGATTCTAGCCCATCTGAGAGCTAGCTTCGCTTCAACCAATTCTTTCGTACCCTCAGCTCTACTCATGTTAGCTTCGGCTATTTCAAGTGCCTGTTGAGCTTCTTCTGGATCAATGTCACTACCTAGTTCCGCATCATTTCCTAAAATGATGATCGCATTATTAACTATTCTGGCAAAACCGCTCCACAGAACCACCATTAACCATTGATCGTTGAGGAGGCGTATTCTCAAGGGACCCATATCTACAGCTGTGTTAATGGGGCATGGTTTTGGTAATACGCCAATTTGGCAACTGTTAGTAGATAAAATGGTTTCTTTCACTTCACAATCCCAAATAATTCACTTTGGAGTTAGTACATAAAGATTTAGTTTCATTTTTTCAATTGTTTTCCTCTTCTAAGTTTATAGCTTTCGTGCTAGCTTCATCGATGTTACCCACCAAATAAAAAGCCTGTTCGGGGTAGGCCGTCTAATTCTCCCGGAAAGGATTAGTTGAAATCCCCTAATTGTTTCTGAAAGACCAACATACTTTCCTGGAGAACCGGTAAAAACTTCTGGAGAGGTTTTTTTTGGAGGGGAAACTATGCGTTTTTGGGACCTTCGTGCTCCATGGCTAGTGAGGTCTTGCTTCTGCTTCTTGGTTGGTACTCTTCTATCCGGGAAAGATCTTTCTGCATTAACGGAATTAGGCTTACTCCTTAGAAAGCCCTACTACTTTTACTCTAGGCCTAGTAGTTATAGCTAACTCACTGCTATTGGTTGGGATGAATTTCCCTACCCTCGCCCTACGTGGTTTAGAAGAGTAGTATAAGTAAGGAAAGCCTGATAATCATATAGGCAAAAGCACCCTGTCCCAGACAAACCAGACAGGCAGCAAATTTCACTAAGGCAGTAAAGCATTCTGATACTCCTATACAGACAAGGCTGTAACCAATCGGCCAGCCTCTCGGAATACCGAATAGGGTAAAGTACGGAATCAAAATCAAGGGACAAGGAGATCCTACCAAGTACAGCAACAAAAGAAAGAAAGATGAGACAGCGCTACGCTTGTTCACCAAAGGTAAAATGATCAGTTATACTGATCCTACTTAACTTTCTTACCACTGTTTCGCATGCCCAATACATTGCTTGCCTAATATGATAAGCTTGGCCTTTTCTTTCTCTGCTACCACCTTCTCCTCCTCCGATAACTCGAGAAATCCTCCCCGAGAGACAGTCCTTCCTCTCCCTTTACTAGATTAGTCTCATTCCGGCAATTCTTGGACTTATCTTCATTATATTATTCCCTTTTCTTCTTTTTAGTGATCAACTCATTGATTCACAACTATTCTCACTCTCTTCATTATATTATTCCCTTCGTGTGTGCAACATTTGTTGCATTTAGATGTGAAAAATCTAGAGTGAAGAGATAGACTCTTCATATTAACGTTGTCAAGCTCTCTAGTCAGACAGCTAGAGCATGGTTGGATTACCAACGGTAGAGTGAACCATACAAGAAAAATCCCACTAACATATATAACATTATAGAAAGAAAGAAAATGTTAAATATGGTTGTAAAACAATTTGACGGTAAATCGCACAGGTCCAACAACAACGATGATTTAAATATATAATGCTCCTCATGATAACAACACTCCCTATTAGTATTAGCTTGCTAAACGACAACAAATGTACTCAATCTTTGGATTATGCGTAATAACGAATCTTATCTGAACTTATGATATATATAGAATATAAGAAATCAATATACTTATTATGGTACTCCCCTGGCTTATGTGCTTTAGGAATGCCCCTGCATGATCGATACATCGAAGAGAACTAAAAGGAAGAATTCTTAAGACTCTTAATCTCCTCCACTTGGGACTTGTCAAGAACTTCAAAAGTAGAAACTTTTCCCACAGCCAAAGGTAAGTTGCTAAATAACAAAAAACATAATAACATCAAAAAATGAAATCTTTTGCATTCTCTTATCCTCCTTTTTCAAAATAATAAGTCTTTCATACCTTTTTTTTTACATTTAAACTCAGTTCGATGGTCTGTTTTATTCCCAATTGTTGCCCGTGTGAAAAAGAAAGAAGAGAAAATTAGGGCCATGTTGATGAAGGACAATCACCGCCAATAGATATGACCATTTAACCACTTCTAAACCAAAGATCAAGGGAGGTTGATCATATGGAAACAGAAGTTTAATGAGTTGATGGGACCAAATTTAAGTATTCCTAAAGTCTCCACCAGGCCACACGTCACTTTTGGCCCAAGAAAGCCAAATCAACCACGTTTTGGATATGCATTCGGACATGCAGGACAGTACCAACTTGCCACGGCCTGCCACGACTCATATGGACTCCGGATTGGGCACGTCTCTGTACTTCATGGAAAGCTTTATCAAGTTCTGACTTCCAACGATCCAACCTTCACTTCAAATCCACCGAGCTGCCGCAATCATCAAACAAGCCACGTTATTTTTCCTAGTTTTTTCCGAGGTTTCAAAACGGGGGTTGTTGCTTGCGCCATCCCCACTTGGGCCTCATGGGCTTGTAACCAGGCGGACGTCTTCTCCCTGTCGATTCCCTATTTCAGAGCTGCCGCCTCCCTTGTTACGACTTGGATTTCGTTGAGTTTAGGTTTTAGCCCCTGTGCAACTTCTGTTCTTCATTGTGTCGGACACCACCTGTCAAGACAGCTTCGTGCATCCCAATTTATTGATTCGCCATACATTTGATGGTTCATTCCTATTCGCAATATCAGATTGCCTACGTCCTATCTTGCAGTTCTTCGATTGCCTGCTGAATTTGAACTTCGTGTTCGGTTGATCTCGCCGCCAGGCGGTCAAATAAAACATCTCGGAAGTTGGTTTCAGCGATTGCTAAGGCGCAAGCATTGTCGTGCGTTTGTAGTCGGATGCTATGAGGGGTCCATTCCACCCACAAATCGATAGCTATCAATCTCACTCGAAAGATCGGGCACCTCAGTCTCCATAAGTGAGTCGAGTCAAACGGGTTGCTGCGCATCCCCACCTTGGGCCCATGGGCCTTGTAACCCTAGGCGACGTCCCTCCCTGTCGTATCCCTATTTAAGAAGCTGCCGCCTCCCTTGATTACGACTGGATTCGTTAGTTTAGGTTTAGCCCCTGTGCAAACTCTGTTCTTCCAGTGTGTCGGACGACCACCGTCAAAGACAGCTTCGTGATCCCAATTTTATTGATTCGCCATACAATTTATTTGCTTCATTTCCTATTCGAATACAGGATTGCCTACTCCTATTCTTGCTATTCTTCGATTGCCTGCAGCGAATGAACTTCGTGTTCAGGGTTGATCTCGCCACCAGCGGGGTCAAATAAACATCTCGGAGTGTCAGCGATTGACTAAGCGCAAGCGACGTCGGCGTTTGTAGTCGGAAAATTGCTAGGGTCATCCCACCCACAAATCGATAGCTATCAATCTCATCGGAAAATCCGGGCACCTCAGTTCTCCATCATCTTTTCCTGAGAGACGGACTGGCCCTTTCACTCAGGCCAGCAATCTTATACTTATAGTTTGACTGCTCTATATGACGATCTGACCTCTTCCTGGGCTCTGCTTGCTCGTCTATGCCTCAACCAATTCAGTAAAAATAGAAAAAAACACTGGTTTCTTGAACGTTTTTGCATATATTTCGTTTATAGCGGACCCCTATCTTTATCTCTATCCACAAAAGATTACTATCGGATAGAGAGAGATTTATCTAAAAATTGGGATCTGACTATCCTTCTACCCGGGTAGATATGCCCCCTATGAGGACTAGGCGATCTTTTTATCATATTTTGCCACGTCCGTTTCCGCTCGAAGAGAAGGTTTAGATCTTTCCAATCTTATGTCCGTGAGGGATTGACCTATGTAGGGTCCATAAGATACCATATTTTTAGTTTTTCTATGAGTGGATGAGGACATTCAACACATCGATACGTCCACACTTACGGCATGGAGGAGTCAACAAGGGAAAGTGATCCGGCAGGCAGGATTCGGACTGTACGACAGCACCAACTTGTGACAGCCGCCACGACTTCACACGAACTCAATTTGCATTCTAGTACTTCATTGAAAGCTTATCAAGTTTACTTTCCAAGGCGAAATCCAGATTTCCATGCTCATATCTGCTTTGGGAATCGTCTACAACTCGTATTTTAGTAGACGAGGTTTCTTGTTTAAAGGTGCTGCGGTTCACCATTGTTCGGAAGGCCCATGAATCAAGTTGGGTCCCATTAGTCGTGTCTAGGGTTGGAGAAGACCCCACACCCCTGTTTGGTCGTCCTCCATCATTAATACCTTTAAGCCACCACAAACAGATTGGTTTTGTTAGATTAAAGTTACGTCTCTTACTTTTACTGTTGTAAATTCCGTGAATCGGTAGATCGCCGTTGCTTCATCTGGAACCCCACCGTTGTTTCTCGGAATTAATCTTATCTTTATTCGCAAAATTGAGTTTGTTGGTTCATCTTTGTTCTTGCTATTTCTTATTGCTTACAGGTAACATTACCTTGTGGTTGTTCTGATGCGTGGCACCTCGAGATTGCCGAACAGCTCTGGAGGTTGGTGTAACGATTGCTAAAGCGCAACGTTCTGGACGTTGTTAGTCGGATCACCACGTCGGTTTCATCCAATCGACTTATCCTCTCATCGAAAGATAGGAACCCCATGTCACTAATGATTCACTCCGATATGAGTATTGTAGTTTGATCCTTTTGATTCTTATCTCCTAGTAAACGGGATCTAGAGAAATAGTCGAAGTTACTATATAAAGAAGACTTGTAACAAAAAGGACTTTTTGTTCAAGTAGGGAAGAATTTCGGTTTTTCCTTCGCTGTTTTCAATAATAAGATTATTTGAAATGAAACCAAAATTCCCTCTTCATTCTGTTTGTTCAGCGAAGTAACTGCCAAAGATACTTTTTCGGATCCAAACTAATATAAGAACGCAACTCTTGCAAAAACCAGGATTTGAGTTGTAAGCGGCATTCCCTTGAGATTGTGAGTAAGCGGAACCATTCTGTTTTTGTTCTTCCCAGATGTTGACAGGTAGTTAATTTGCCTTATGATTTTTTCCAGACTGATATGTCGAATATAGAAAGATCTCTATTTCTTCACCGCGGGTTCTGCGTCATATTCTTGAAGTATATTAGATCACCGTGGGAAACTTTCAAATGTGTAATGGTTATTGATGTGAACGTGTTCCGATCTTTCGAGAGAGGGATAAGTCCGAATGGATGGAGCGACCATTGGACCGACTACAACGTTCCAGGGATGTTGTGCCTTAGCAATTGTTACACATTCTAGAGGCCTGTTTGAATCTCGACGTCGCACAGATCAGCCCAACCATGAGGGTAATTTTCCTGCTAATCAATCAACAACTAGCACGAACCAAGATGAACAAGCAACTTAATTTCGAATAAAAAATGAAGTTTTAACTCAGAGAACAAACCGGTGGGTTCTGAAGACGAGCGAACAGCCGATCTAACCGATCACAGGATTTAACACGGGTAAAAGTAGCGATGCTAACTTTAATCTAACAAAACCCAATCTGTCTGGCGGCTCTAAAGGTATTAATAGGATGGAGAGACGACCATATTGGATACATGGCCTTCGACCAGCAACGGTGTCGCAGCACTTAAATGGGATAACCTCTTGTCACTAAATGATTTTATTACGGACGATTCCGATAGATATGATTATGAATCTTTGATCCTTTGCGAAATTAGACTTGATAAGCATTCCGTGAAGGTACCTAGAACTCCCAAATCATTAGCTCGTCATTGAAAGTCGTGGCGCCGTCACAAGTTGGCGCTGTCGTTATAGTCGATTCCAGCCCCCCGCATGGCGAATCTTTTCCTTGTTGATCTCTTCCTTTCCTTGTTGACCTTCGTCCATCATTTTTTAGCAACAGCAACACTATGTATCTCCATGGTCTACATAAATTGGAGGCAAACTTTGTAGAAACGAACCTCACCTGATAATTAAGTGAGTCACGAGCGCGAGTAAGCGGCGGCATATTTTGGACGTATCAGGTTTTGATTGTCCGTCATCAAGCTATTCTCTTTTCTTTTTTTTTAGTATATAGAACGTAAGTATGTGTTCGAAGGGAATGGTAGCTGTCCATTTACACAAAGACGGGAGATTGTGTAACCGAGGACTCTTGATGAAGACGGCTTGTGGCCAAATCAATCCTTTGGGAAAAAGTCATGTATTTTCGTTGGGCTTATAGTGATCAGCACAAGGGTACTGCTGTATTGATACCCCTCATGCGGAAAAAACTCATCTCAAAACATTTGTCACATTTGATGAAACAGGATTGCCTCGCTTACCCCAAAGCCATCTTCTCCGGGGGGAGATACACACACGCGCGATGACTGCTTTGCACCACCCCACTCCTATTGTGCTCCATCAGCGTTCCGATGCCTCGGCGTGCACACAGCTCAGATTCGGATTACCACGCCCACATCTTGCTTCAGACATTAAAGGATTTGAGGTCCGGCCCTATCATACTGGAATGTCCCATGCTTTTCGTTTTTCTTCTCGTGCATAGGATTGAAACCTAAGCTAATTAACCTACTACTCGGAGAATGGTATCCGTCATTTCGCCCTGTCCATAAGTTATAAAGGATGAAGTCTAAACTAATTTGTGCCACTCCCATTAGGTTTAAGGCATTTGAGCAATATTAAGCATGGGCACTCTAACTTGAAGAGAAGCCAAAGCTTAGTCTAGTACTTGAAACTCAGAAGACTATCTACAAATAAAGAATGGATGTTTATCAGTGCTAGTTGAGCATGATTCCACTCCTAAACTAAAGAACTAATTCTACTGAGGCTAGCCTCCGTTATGACCAATGGATTGAATAGGACCGTTTGACATTTACCACACGTCTTATAAAGCCTTGACCAATACAATCACCAACTGGACAGCAGGGCGATGTGACTGATGGATTGAAGAAGGAACTCATTTTTTACTGATTCTGACCGTTTACAAAGAGCAGTATGGTTCAGAAGAGGTACTCATAATACAAATACGTTTAACGGAATGCTCGATCGATTGCCACTCATCCAATTTGATCAGAAGATGAGTTTCAGCTGTTGTTTTGATATAGCGAAACCTTTCCTGACAAAAACCATTCTCAGCTAATAGAAGCCAGACTATCTATCCAGATCAGGTTGAACGAAGCGAATGGAAAAGCCAAAGAAAACCATAAAATCATTGCAATTTAGAAACTGGACTCTTCACCAGGTTTCATGGCGACTGTAAGATAGAAAGAAATTGGAGTTAGGGCTTAGTTCTCTGGGCAGTTCACTTCCAAATCATTTGCCAAAACATTGCGGACTCACTTCTCTTTTATGGGATGAAAGCCCTTATCCAAGTTGTCTATTTACGTGGGTGAATCAAGTACGGTTAGAGCTTGTGGTAGAAGATTGGGCCTCTCTACGCAGATCCACTCAACTATGAAGAAGTACGCATTGCTGGATCTGATGCTTGATCAATCCTAGTACTAGTAAACAGGGAAGGACTCGACCAAGAACAAAGAAAACGAAGAGAACTAATCAATTAGAGTAGCGGTGGCCTCGGCCATCTTCTTTCGCTTTTGCTTACGGTTACCTTCTTCAGCACGTCCTTCCTTCAAGATTTTCCAGCACCTGTGGACCTCTCTCTCCTTCAAACACAATATCTTTCCGTCGGACCGCCAGTCCTTCTCCCTTGCCTTACCCTAAACCCCATTCACAGTGTTGTGAAATCGTATGTGATCAACCTTCTACCGGTAATTCTTTAAGCCTTTCTTCGCACGCTCCACCCCACGCAGCCAGTGAGAACCATAAAGACCCTCCAGCTTCCGCTTTCCCTTTCCCCTAGCACCACTACTTAGTACGCCATCGACTCAAGATACGCCGCACAGGTCTGCCCTAAGAGACACCACACCCCCACCACCCCCACCCCCCCAATCCTGCTCATCGAACTTTACTTGTGGAAGTGAGACCTTGCTCAACATGGTGATTTCAGTGCTCTTCTCCCGGTATGGTTCACACATGCTTTGATCGATCTCTCTCAAGCTAGGGTTGGTATCCGGTACAGTGAAGTCTCCTTGAATTTGAGAGGGGCTACCAGAACTGGCGTACGTCTCATGTAGTGTTCCTCCTATCAGTGGCATTAGTTCCTTTTCAGATCTTCTAAGGACCTAGGCAGACATTGGTAAGAGAGGTCGGCAGAAATAATATCTCTTTATACTTACTTAAGTTCTAGAAAAGGATCAAGGCGCTCTCTAACCGTCCCATTGTCTTCAGCCATCATCATTATAAGTCACCCGGTGCCCGGAACCCCGGCAAGCTCCCGTTGACGCCAAAAATCGCCCGGACTCACTCGGTTCGCCCGACCACCTAGAGGACACTCACCACCCAGGCCCTGGGCCCCGAAGATACTGCTTCCGACTCCAGTGGCAGTGTCCGCTAAATACATGACCCGTTTCGCGGCGTGCCAGTCAACTTTAAGACCCCATTAATTGACAAGCACCGATAATATTCACGTTATGGGATTCACCAGATCGGCCAATAAAACTCCTGTAGCCCGATTGCTGAAAGGACCATGCTTGCGAGCATCGGCCTGAAAGCCCCGATGAATAAACCTTTTCTGCCGGCCCCAGCTGTCGCGCCCGGGTCTCGCATGACCGCTCCGGGTCCTCGCTTGTGCTCGTGCCCGCGCGTCCAAGCAGCAATTGCACATCGGCTGATCGCCGAACGGACTTTGATGTACGGCTCCTTGTACCGCACTGGCGATCCGGCACCTGCACACCCGTATCACAAGGCCTAGCCCAAGCCAATAACCCGCTTATAAGCACCACATAAATAAAGCTATCAGCCCACCGGCCCCCTATAACAGTTCATCAGGCAGAAGCCGATGATTAAAATGAAGCAGCAATCGACTCCCAAGGCTTAGCCGAAACCCACACTGCCAAACGGACACAACATGTACATCGTTCTAGAACAAGCGATGAAATAAGAGACCCAAAATAAGGCAAAGATTATACCAGTACGCCTCATTATAAAAACCGATAACTCCTACGCGCCTAAGCACTCCATAGAACGCATCCGTCACACATTTATACAACCGCACTCCGGCTAAACTACACGACCAAGACACCCGACCTCCAATCTCCCCTTTATTATCGCACCTCAACAGTGAGTTCCAGACCTAACTGATGCGCCAAAGCACAGTCACGACGATCACAAATAATACGTAAAAGGAACCTCAAACAAGCCCCGCACGAAACCTAATGCAACCTTGAATGATCATAGATAAACCTCCTCACACAGAGCCCTATAAACAGTCCTAAACTGCGATTAAAAAGACGCAACTTCGCCGCTAACAACATACACCCATCAGCCGCCAGGACCCAACCTTATCGCCCGATCACTCTCAGCTAAGCTCCGGACCCAACCAACGACCTACCTTCCGCAGCACAAACTGCCACGCATAAGACATACCTCGCCAGTTAAGCTGAGTAACAAGAATCTACCGAGCGATCGTGTGCCTATACCTGATCCAGAACCTAAGACCGGTCGCACCGGAACGATGCAGCCGTAGATAGGCAGATACACCCGGTCAGCGGGTCGGATGAGTCCTATCACCTCTCGTTAGGAGTTCGACCTAACCGACCTAAGCAAGAACCCCACGCTCGAAGACAGCAAGAACCACCCGTCGAAAGGGTGGCACTGCTCCGAAGAATTTGACTGATCGCAGTGCAGAAATCCGTTACAAGGTGCCCAGTTACGTATTTATACCCGAGTTACATAAGTCCTTATAGGGAACGAAACAGGACTTTCCTAACTAGAAAAGGAAAACTAACAGACCTGATCGGACAAGAGATCAGGTTTCCTAAAAGATTAAAACTATCTAATAGATAAGATAAATAACGTGCCATAACGTGTCTCACGATTCCTTCTTGCAAATCCGGTTTCTGCGTGGCATCTAATTCCTGTCCCGGTTGATACCTAGTTCTATCGCATCCTCTAAACCCGAATCTGCATATGAAACCCTGCCCACACATTTTGGCCCCCACTTAACAGACCAGCACACCTTACATCTCTAGTCCTAATATCCGTTAGACACTGTTAGCCCATAGCGGCACCCGGCAATCTCTCTCAAGATTGATTCCCCTCCCCACCGAAAATACTATTCATAATTACCTCCAGCCACACGGAGTGAAAATATACCGATGCTTCAAAACCTATAAATAACTATATCTCAAAACAAACAAAAATAAAAGGCTTTCCTTTAAAGCTTGTTTAATGAATTCCACAGGAGTCAAGCGCTTAGCAAGAAAGGAAGGAAATCAGTTGCTTCCTTCTGGGCTAAAGTCGCAGAGAGGTGAACTTCATACTAATAGGTAAATCTACATTCAATTTCATAAAGGAATACACTTATTTGGATTCACAGCGCTTAATAACCTCGTACTTGAGTTGGTTTCGTTCGCCATCAACTAATCCCAATTCTTTGAACGCGGGGATAGTTCACAGTGACTCATTCTCAAAACAACACCAGACAAAAAGCCCAATGATGTTCTCCACTCCAGTTTCTCATTTTGGAACATCCCAGTATTACGTCAGGGATCTGTATTGTCTCCAAACTGAATCATGCCAAATGTTTACCGGACAGTTACCACTGCCGCATTGCCTGAAATCGACTAGCTACCAGAAAGCTCGCCTCTAATTTCACGAATCCCAAAGAATACCACAAACATTCCCTGAGCAACAATTGGCTATGGAACTTCTGTCGCGCTAGAGATTCATACACCACACAGAAGGGCCCCTCTACCTATTATACAAGCATGAGAAAGGACAAAGCTCCATGGTCGAAATCAAACCAACCTCATCCTCTCTAGGGTCCAAAAAAAAAACACTCGAAGACTACGTCATGACTCCTCAGCAACAGAACACGAAAGCATTCACTACTGGGCATGGAATGTACCATTTTGGTTGGAATCTTGATCAGCAATGTCTCACCGGTCTCACCCCGATTCCCTCAGCATCGAAATAAGCGGGAAAAACTCCATCAAATTCTTTATGCGAAACGGCACAACGTTTCCTCTGCGAACTTCTCCTCAGACCACGAATGTGAACACAATGGGTGTCCCGATATTTCCATGAGAGCAACCTCTAAATCGATTGGACAAACCTGGAAGGCCCGAGCGTGGTGATCCGACAACCGACACGCGTCTAGGGCGTTACGCTACACCCCAACGTCCCGCACTCTCCAGCACACTCTTACACCACAACCACACAGGCTGCGCCCCCACACCCCACCACCGACCACTAATCTCACACGCGGCCCCATGCCCCACGACAGATCACACGACCCACACCACGAGCCACCCGGCGTATTGTTCCTGAGGCAATCGGAGCGAAAACTCGCCAACACACAACGATAAAACAAGCAAGCTTAATTTGGTGAACCCACCCAAGACATAGAGCAGCTTCAACTTCAAGGAGAACAAACACCGTGGGGTTCCGAGACGGAAGCAAACGGCAAAACATACGCCCACCATCACGAGAGTCGACCAACACGCCAAACCACAAGACCACAAATACCCCACGCATAAAAAACCACCACCCACCAGCCCGCAGCCCGAACGCTACACTATTGAATCTAACAACACCCCAATCCTATTTTCGGCACGGCTCATCCAATCAAAGGGTACCCATAAATAGATGCCGGAGTGAAAGACGGCACAGGTGCTCTGGAGTAACTTCGTCCAACCCCTATAGGACACCGACTAACAGACCCGACTGATTACCATGCAAATTCAGCCAAACCAAAAACAGGTACCCTGCAGCACTTAAACAGGAACCCTCGTACACTGAAAATACGATTGTGGATGATTCCGAGCAGACTAGTCAAGACATCCGAGTATGCACTCCGCTGGAAAGTTAGACTTGGATCAAGCTTGCCGTGAAGTACTAGAACTCCCGAATCAGAAGTTCGTATGAAGTTGGGTGGCGCGTCACAAGTTGCGCTGTCGTACAGTTTCGATTCCAGCTGCGCGAAATCCCTTTTTCTTGATCTCCTCGCTTCCTTGGTGACCTTCTCCATGCGTAGGTGGGACGTATCGATGGTGTTGATGTCCTCATCACTGGAAGATCATTTTGAGATCTTCGAGCATATTCAAGGGTTCAATGTGACTATTGTCCTTCAGCCAATACTTGATGAGACTTACTACGTGGAGTGGCTTTTGACTACTAAAAGATGAGGCGGGAGTTAAACACTAGAGTAAGATGTCAGAGAAGCAAAATATCCACGAGTCAACACAAAACCGTCTTGCCCCGTGGCTCAACATCATGAATTCGAGAGACGACAAATCTTAGGATATTTCAACACTGCGAATCACTGTCCCCCACCCCTGATATTTGTGGGACACAACATACCGTGTATAGAGTTGCCAAGATATTGCCAAGAGAGAGCCTCGACAATGCCAACGAACGACTACCAAATTGACACGGTAATTTCACGGGTCGGCCCCTCCCCATCCGAAGTCGACCGTTTTATTCGACATTCATCGATATCAACACCACCACACAAACCACTAGATCAAGGTTAGCTCTAGTCCACGCAAGCCGTATGTAGGTCATTACCGTTCAAGGCTCCCGATCCGAAAACTAAACGGAGTTATCCCAACACTCGGATAGGAGATGTCTAACGGGACAGAACATCCGAAAGTCATAATTTATCTAACTAAAATTCTAAAAGAACCGACGCCGTGAATACCCCGAACGACCAGACCTCAACTCTCAGATTTGGCAAGTCCCTTAGAACGTTAGATTACCGTCTTCCAATGGCCAAAAATTAGGAATGAGACCAATCCAAGCCCAACGCCTCGCGTCTCACTCCTTGCATACAGGAAGAAGACGTACCGGAATACAAATTTTCTTAAGATGATTTGTAGGTTTCTCATAGCAAATAGAGTACCGAGGCCTCTCCACAACTAGTAGTAGGGTTATGGGAGGGAAAGAAGAAGGGTCACAGGGCTTCTTCACATTCATTCGTTCGGGTAGGATCCGCAGGCAGTAATAGGTACTATAGCAGAGGGGGAAAGAAACCAATTGGGACAATCCCTCTTCTCTTACCAAGTGTTGTCAAAGACAAGAACACATACGACTCTAGGGCAATGAGGAGGAGCCTAGCTGTGTAGAATTTCACCCGATATAAATTCTAATTTCAATACTGAACCCTGCAGATAAGTCTAATACGCACCAGAAAAAGAACAACCAGAGTACTACCGCTCGAAACTCCAACCAGACTCATAGTTCTTAGAGAAACAACCAATACATCAACCTAAGGAATAAGCCCGACTAATCGATAATATAAATAGCACTAGCACTTTACTTCCAGCACTTCATCCACTCGGGACAAACCGGAAGACTCTCTTAGCGCTGCCATGAGGAAAACCGCCCTTGACTCGAGCCAGCAGAAAACATCTCATCTTCAATAAGTGCGAGAACCAAGAACCAAAGCAAAGCCCTCAGCGGAGCACCGACAACTAATGCAAATTAAAACTCCCATGCATATAACCTCCTCCCGCTACAACAGCTGTAATCTTCAATGTTAGCCCACAAACCTCCATGGAAAGACCTAAACGTAAGAAAACACTCAAGCGCGCATCTGCGCACGCTACTCATCAGAAGGAAAAACTATACGGATGCATACGCTCTAGCAATTCGGCAGCGTCTGGCCGAGTCGAAGTGCTAGGCGCAGCTCCCAAAGCAAGAGCTGCAAATGAAACTAGAAATCAAGACATGTGGAACTACAGAGCTCTATATATAAAGTAGGAACCTACCCTAAGTGCATGAGACATCCCCTTCCATGGATACAACTCCAACTTCACCACAAGACCACTTACTCACCGAGCTCACATTGCTCGTCAACTTAATTATCAGCCACGTGCAATTTTTTCCTAGGTTCACTATATTATGAGAATAGTTTCTGCTAGCCTAATGCAAATGATTTAATTGTGATTAGGAAAACCTAGGGAAACAGGAATGAAACGACAGGGCGAACCTAACACCTCAAGCCGAGAATTCGACACCGCAACTAAACACCTTACCAGAGTTCAACCCACGGGGCAATTACACGTTCCTCATAACTGGACTCCGAATATATTTGACTGTTCTGCACTCGTGAGATAAGCGCTTATGAGAAATCAATATCATATCACACACGGATCCTACTATCTTCAAATTCCATCTGAGCCCGGCCATAATCATCAAAATAACACCACATATTCGGTCCTGAGTCCGAGTCCAAGAACATGGTGATTGCGCCAATTCCCACTTGGACCCCATGGCCTTTAACCCTGTAGGCATGCCCGTGGGCGCCCCTGGTCATCTCCCTATTTAGGAGCCGCCCCTCCTTGCTAGGACTGGGATTTCGTTGAGTTTAGGTTCAGGCTCCTGTGCAAAATTCTATTCTCCAATGTGTCGGCGACCACCTGTCAAGATAAGCTTCGTGATCCCAACTTTGTGTTTGCAATACAATTTAATGGCTTCATTCAAATTTCAATATCAGATTGCCTACGTCGCCTATTCTTGCTAAGTTCTTCTATTGCTTTGCAGGAATTGAACTTCGTGTTCAGCGTTAATACTCGCCGCCAGCGGTCAAGAACATTCTCGAGTTGTTCAGGCGACTGCTAAGGCCGCAAGCGACCGTCTGCGTTGTAGTCGATTGCCAGGGGTCATCTCCCCAACAACGTCACCTCGATAGCTATCAGTCTCACGAACAGACGTCAGGTCCAACCATCCGTCCCCATCACTAAGCGTTTAGACACATCTAATACAGTCCGAAGTAACTCAAGCGCGGACGTCGGGCTGACCCTCTGGTGCCTGGCAACACCATATAAAATCGAGTCTAGAAAGGAAACGCGGTTCTACCATCGCCCACTGCCATTTGTTGCTTTACTATGCATATTGGAGTCTAGAATATACCAGTCCTCACTCGCCATATTCATCTATTCTCGCTAACTCTTCATCTTCGGCGTCAAGTTGACCCCGGATTCTAGCAAGTGTCATAAACAAAGACAGTTTATCAAGCTGTTTGCCGGATCACAAGTAAATATTTCCATTAGAAGAAAGGGAACACAAACAAGCTAACAAGTACTAAGAGAATAATGTCCCAGTAAGTTACGATTGCACACTTTGAATAGAAGTACCCAATAATAACCTCTCGCCTTTGCTCGAGTCTCGCACAAGGACCCCACCAACTTATCTCCATAGTAGCCCTTTTTTCTTGCTAGCGAGATATTTTACTATGAGTAATTCCCATAAACCCTATAACAGGAAATCGGCAGAATAATGAGTTCCACCACTTTATAGAATGCAAATAGTGGA